>JAIGNY010002073.1:317500-487500 GCA_020152595.1 Chiridota heheva
AGGTTTTTCTTCAAAATATCTTGCTTTTTCCTCAAAATGGCATAAGTTTTTCCTCATTCACGATATAGTCAATGTTATGTACTAGTATTGCACAATCCCGACAGCATAATGATTCCTGGTTCCAGGCTAGTAGGGAAAGCTTATGACGGGGTGACATACCTTCACTTCCTGTGAGCTCATCTGTTAAGATTTGTTCAAAATCTGTACAAATTTGTATTTAGAAATTTCTATACATTTGACCTGATCAGGGTCTGTTTGTAATTTTGACACCAGCAAAATGGATTTAGATATTTGTATAATTTTTAGAAAGTCTAGTTTTATTATAGTGCAATTTCTTTATAATTAACAAACAGGCATGTGAAGGGGATTCCAACTGAAAATATCAACCACAGAAATGAATGCATTACTTAGAGCAGTCATTTGGATTTTGGATTATGTTCCTAATTATATGACTAATTAATATTATTATTCTTAAACCAGTTGGGGCCATCAAAAACATGGAATCTTTAGCGCTTCCAGGGCTAGTGCACTCCTAGACCCATAACCATGCAAGGCTGTCTGCTATACATTTTTTGTTATTTTCGCCATCTAAAACAGGGAATTTTCAGACCTCCATCCCTGGCTTTTTCCTCAAAACAGTGCTTTGCCTATTGACCGCACTAAAGCCCCTTAAGAAGGCCCTTGGATCACATTCACATGCCCTAGTTTCCCCCTCCCCTAGGACCTTAGAAAAGGTTAGCGCATAATAATTCAGATACCTCCCCTTTTGATCCCCCTTCCGGGAGCGCTACCACACTTCCTACTTCACTTCAGTAAGTTTACATAGAAAAAAATGCAACCCCCCCCCCACCCTTCACCTCTCTAATGGAAACTTTTCTCGTTCTTTAAAAAGAATACATCACACTAATTTCTTCTTAATTTCTCATTTATAAATAACTGGTGTGACAAATTCAAAGTCAATTTTGGCATTTTGGCAAGTACATAAGTTAGTTATCACTTAGACTTCATGATGCAAAAAAAAAATCTAATGTTAGTGCCTTTGGCCAAAGATTCGTGGAATTTGTAGATTACCAAACTAAAATATTCTCACAAGTTGTCATGTTTAGAAGGATATTCCACATATTCCTTCTGGTCATTCAAGAATCAAGACCCTCAAATAAAAATGTAATCTTATCTAGAAAACGTTAAGACAAATAATAGAGCAGAACACACGCACAAATTCAACTGGCAACTGAGGCCCAAGCTGTTGCCACACTATTTCAATGCAAAAATCAGCCTAACGAGTAGAGTACAATTTCTCCAAAATCGGAAGAAGTTCTACCCCCCAAAAACCTTGATTATTGAAACACATAAAATACTAAGGTTCTTATCTAAACTCAACTGTTCAACTTAATTCCTAAGATGATGGTCAAAATTGATTGAAATTTAAGCCACATGTCTGTTCACTCAGTGAATTATAAGTAAACTGGGCTGCACTCATATATGCTGTGGTACACTATACCATGTACGGTCTTACTAATTTGCAGACTGCAGACTGGAATTTGCAGACTAGTACTTCCAAAATGCAAAGACTATTGCACAAAGAGGGCATCTTTTCCTATACTCTCTCTGTATGATTTAAAGATAAGACTTGTATTTGACACCAACAATTTGGCAGAATTTTCCAGTTTGAACATGAAAATGATGCTAATAAAGTCTTCTGTAATTTGAGGAAATTGGTGCTAAATTTTACCAACTTTTCTAATAGCCTAATTTTGAGAAAACATGATTCCGGCAGGTAAACATGCTCTTATGTGTAGTAGTGCCATATTCAGCTTTCGGTGTTGTGGTTGGGGAGAGGAAAGGAGGGGGGGGGGAATGGTAATTATAGGGAAATGGCTGTACCCAGATGCGTAGGAATGGAAGGACTTTATTTCTTGTTTATATACAATTGTAAACATGAAGTAAATTTTGGTAAAACATATTGCAAATTTTGGTAAAGCTTATGGCAAACTTCAGTATAAATATTTGGAAATATTCCGCGAAAAATTGAGTAAAATGTCCCGAAAACGGAAGAAAATTCAAGAAAATGTCCCGAAACTGGATGAATTTGCTTAAACAATAACAATTCACTATATAGGGGCAAATTCATTACCAAATTCTTTGGGCGATATTCAAGTTTATTTACCGAATATGATTACTGGCATACTCCGCTATATACATGTGCCTACCATAGGCAGATAGGTGTAGGAACTATGTGGGGGGGGGGGGAGGGGCACTGGGGCACGTACCCCCCACTCTGAAAAATGACAAAAGAAATAGAAAGTGCCCCTTTATGCCTTTTGAAAATGAGCCCCTTTCTGCCTTCTGAAAATGAAAAGTGCCCTTCAATTACTGTCCGAATAGTACAGGAAACTGGTGACATTTGTCAGTCCCATGTACTCTGAAAAATGACAAAAGAAATAGAAAGTGCTCCTTTATGCCTTTTGAAAATGAGCCCCTTTCTGCCTTTTGAAAATGAAAAGTGCCCTTCAATTACTGTCCGAATAGTACAGGAAACTGGTGACATTTGTCAGTCCCATGTACGGAAGGGGCGGGGGGAATGGGTCCCCATTGGAAAAATGCCCCTTTCTAAAAATGAAGTGCCCCTTTTACTTTTCTTGAAGTTGTTATTTTGGGCTCACTTATCAGCTTATTCTGTCTACAGATTAGGATGGGGGACATGTAAATATGACTTGAAAAGTGCCCCTAAGAGGTTGATGATCCAAGCCAAAACACTGGTAGCGGGGGAAAGGTGGGGGGGGGGGGGGTTATATCCAACTGTTCTATATGTGGTTGTTGATGTTTACCGTTTTAAAATCGGGAAAAGTCAAATTTACATAGGTCAATTTTGTCTTACACTCTTGGCTCGAAGTCAAGTTATGCCACTGCCCTCATACATGCAGAGGCAGAGCAAGGAAAATGTCAGGGGCCAACTCAAACTTTGCTTTTACAATTTTTCGTCATCTAATATGGGTGGGAAAGTGGGGTGAGGATTATTAATATTTTTAACATACATGCTCTCGGACTTTAACATTTTCATTAAGAGAGGTGATTACATAACTGTTCAAACTAATATCTTTGTTAGTTCCTATTTAGGGAATTAACCTGTGGCGCAATAGAGTTCTAGGGGCTCGAGGGGAATATCGAGCTCGGGGCTTCATAATAAACATATCAGTGTCATTGCTCAGGGCCCCCAGTCCTCAATTTCTGCTCGGGACCTATAGGGCTTACCCATACACCAGGGCACAAATCTATGTATGAGTTTTATTCTATAAATGTGAGACTTTTTGCCAGGCCTTCAGCAATATGACCCCCTCTTTCACCTTCCAAAGGGAATTTCCATCCCTCCATAGCTGTATGGGGGACGTTTGAATTTGGGGCGAACTTGATTTTGCCCGAATAAGTGGAGTACTCCCCCCCCCCCCCGCCCCCTCCCCTAACCTTCCTTCAAAAAATAATAAAAAGTAAAGTATGCAAACCTAAAAGAAGTTAGATTGTTTGGGCAAAGATACCAATTATTTTCTCCATGTCATTTTCTCTTGTAGCTATACAATATTTTCTTTCAATATTCATCAAGCTTCCCAGAAATGATGGAATATAAGGAAATTGCCCAAAATTTGAAGCAAACTTCACAAAATGAAGCAAATATAACAAACATGAAGGATATTTTATGAAAACTGTAAGAAATTTCCATGAAATTGATAGAAGCTTCTCGAAAATTTCCCGAAACTTCCAGAAAAGGAAGGGAATTGCATAAAAATTGAACCAAATTTTACAAAAATTGAGGACAACTTCTTGAAAATTGAAAGAAAAAAAACGTTCCCCAAAATTCTGAAGAAAGTTGCACGAAAACTGAAGCAAATTTCACGGAAATGAAGAAATTGTGCCAAAATTGAAGCAAATTCTATGAAAATTGAAGATTTCCCGAAAATGAAGATTTGCGATAAAAAAGAAACCATCATGTGTTCATTCTGACTCTTCAAAACCAATTAGTTAGATCTTCGTTATTCCCCTATTAGGAGCCTTTTTGCCCAAATATATCTAGCTGTTTTGCCAGAATAGGTATGCTTTACCCGACCCTGCCTCGCACGCCAAGCCTATGCACCCTTCCCCATTTCCAGAGGCAGATAGATGGCCTGCCAATCGACCGAGACTGGATGGTTGAGCCGATGGCCCGTAGGGAAGGTTGAGGCCGGCCACAGGTCGTTAAAACGGGCCCAGCAGCCCCTGAAGGGAGCTTGACGGCGGCCGTAGGCCATAAGACATGCATAATCAAAATAAGTAATATGTAACACTAATCAAAATTATTGGGGGGAAATTGCCCCTCACCCTTTCCCCCAACACCGCCGCTCTGGTCAAATCTACGCAGCTCAAATATAGAACATTTAACCATGGGATCCAGGGGCGTAGCCCGGGAAGCTACACAATTCTACCTCTTTCTGTGTGAATACTGTGCACCCGAGTTTGGTTTGAAAATGGTTGCTTTCAATTTTATTTTCATCACTTCAAATTTTTTATATAGGGTACCTACATTCATATAGGGTATTTTTTTATTTCTTTATCATGTTTATTTATTTATTTGGGGAAGGGTGAGAAACCCATACTAAATGACACTTTCGCCGCCCCCCATGGTGAAAAAGAAATCGCCGCCACCTTTCCCTTCGATTTTTTTTGATAATTAAAAACAAATATCGGTATAATTATAACTAAGTCATTTTTATGTTAAGATAACGTATAGCCTAATCATGTCCATTTGCACTGTTGAGTCTGAACATTGGGACTATGGAACGCCATTTTGTAATTTACTTTTGTAATTTCAGATATCTGAAATTAATTTTGGATATCTTAAATTGAATTTCAGACATTAAAAATTGTGTTTTGGATATCAAGATATCCAAAATTGAATTTCAGATATCCAGAACTATATTGTTGCTATCAAAAATCCTGATTAAAACTTGAATTTTGGACTTTTGGCAGTGCCAGTGGCAGTAGCACCTGCACCCTGGACCAGATACGGGAAACCGACTGGAAGTCTTCATCGTCATTCCTAGTCCTAATCCGGTAACCGTCAAATCAACATTGTCTAATAGCCAAAGCATGATTAACTTCCATATTGACCACTGCCTTATTGACCACATATTGCCATCCCTGCATGACATGTGCATGTGCTGTGCAGACTTTTAATTGTTGTGTGACGTAGTTATGACCTGCAATGAATATTCCTATTGCACATGAAATTTCAGATACCCAAACTTGTATTTCTGAAATCCAAAATTGAAAATTCGAAATTGTATTTTGGATATCAAAAATTGTATTTTGGATAATTTCAGATATCAAGAATTGTATTTTGCATATCCAAAATTCTGGATTGAATTATAAAATGGCGTTCTAGAATGTCGTTTTATCATTTAATCTGAAATTACAGATATCTGAAATGAAATTCTGGATATCCCAAATTGAATTTTTGATATCTGATATTCAATTTCATATATCCAAAATTATATTTTTGATATCTGAAATTGAATTTTGGTTATCTAAATTACAATTCTTGATATCCCAAAATTCAAATCTTGATATGTGAAATTGATATGTGAAATTCAATTTTGGATATCCAAAATGGAATTTTGGATATTCAAAATGTAGTTTTGGATATCTGAAATTAAATTTCAGATATCTGAAATAATTCTAAATATTCGTGATTCAATTCCAGATATTTAGAATTTAATTAAAGATATCTAAGATTAATTTAAGATATCAAAAATTCAATTTTTGATATCTAAAATTAATTTCAGATATATGTAATTCCAGATTAAATGATAAAATGGCGTTCCATTCGGGACCTCTCTTTCAATTTGTGAACCTTTTCTTCATCTCTTCATATTTCATACGAGATGAAAGAAACAAATTTCACCACTCTTTAGGCAGGTATGCATGATGGGTCATGTGTCAATGAAGGTAACAGCATTCCCCCTCCCCCTCAAAAAAAAATGTTTTAAATCTAAGGACGAAGTCCTGGTTGGGGGTGAAGCCCTGGAAGATCCACATTTCTCGTGATTTTGATAGCCGAAAATTGTAACGTGTCAAATCAAGAAGAGAATCCCCGCAAGCCCAGCGCTTCTCGTGATTTTGGTGGCAAAGAATTGCTTATGAGTGTCAAATCTAGATAGGGACCCAGGGGCGAAGCTCCTGAAAGTCCTACGTTTATCACATAGGCGAACGGGGAAATTTTATGTTTTACTGAAGGGGGGCAGAACATATTTTTCCGGAATATTCGGCAAGATTGATAACTTGCCCAAATTTTGCCTGTCATGATTATATTGCTAAAATCCACGTTCCATGTTCCCTCATACCCATTCTCATTACCAAAGATAAGAAGGCCAAATCACATAAGTTGGTCAACGCTTTAAAGGTATATGGACATGTAGCAGCAACTTATGTTCAATTGCTTTAATTTCCATGAAAATGATGAAAATAGCACAAAATTTCATCCAAATTGCTTAAAAATTGACCATTTTAGCTGTTTAGAACATTTTTAATTTCCAGGCCAAAATATGCACATTCTTGTTCCAAGTTCCTCTTGTGATGTATGACAGGGCAGAAGTTCCTATTTCCTTATGTAAACCCTTCTTGTTGTTTTCATTGCTAGTCACGCATTGGTGAAAAAATGGAAAGGAATTTTAACCAAACGTTTCTAGGAGTTGACCATACCTAGACCAAAATCAAGCAGGAATAGACTGACATTATATTCAGGAACTCAAATTTATTAAGAAAATATAAAAAATTACATAAAGCTTTTCAGCTACCCACATACATCACAAATTTAACATAAATTATGCATTCACTGCAGATTGCTAAAACTTCAAAAACTATAGGCCTACGTCTTATTAACAAGATTTAAAGATGGTGTTTAGAATTTAATAACATTCTCATGTGTTCTCACCTGAGTGCGAGCATGTGATCAAATCCACTGCAGGAAATGATGACCGAAAACATAAAAAACCTGCATTATACACTATACTATCCCTTAAAGGATTAGTTCAGTGGTCAAGCAAGTCATATATGAAAGAGGACTTTAAAAAAAAATTGTATCCTGTTAAGGAGATATTCAAGTTTAAATATCTGTCTTATCTATATAGAAATGACTGGTGTAGTAGGTCTACTATGGATAGTTGGCGTCCTCCTCCTCACATTCTAAAAGTTTATTGAAATGTTTTCTTCTTTTAGATTCATATTTTAAACATGATACTGCATAAGTAACTTAGCCACGAGTTACTGTTCAGCATTCAGACTCTTGTTTTGTATCCATTGGGACCATGACACTACCCCTGAGTAGGATCAGGATCAAGCAACTGAGCATTCGATGAGCATTCTTACGAGTAGTGAGAAATCGGAAGATCTGATTGCCTGAAGTGGATCTGACCGCAAGGTCGTACTCAAGTGAGAACACACCCAAGTTCCTGGACCAACAGATGAACTGAGATCACCCTTGCAATGAGTGATATATAGCAGCACTAAACAGTTGAAGATGCATAATTAGAGGGGGATCTTATCAATTCTCTGGCCTAATCATGTTGGTTTACCAGTTGGGAAGAATTTTGTTATGACTAAGCAGTAATTTTCACCAAAAAAAGTCACAGTCTGCAGATTCCTAGTTTGCAAATTCCAGTCTGCAGTCTGCAAAATAGTAAGACTCTACATTCCTAGTTTGCAAATTCCAGTCTGCAGTCTGCAAAATAGTAAGACTCTACAATACATAGTGCAGTTACTGCACTGGCTTCCCAATGTAACCTAAACAAACTGAAATGGTGCACTAACTACGGAGATGTGCACACATGGACTGTAAATAACACAACATTTATTTTCGTCGCCATTCACAGATAGCCGTAATCGGGTGTCAAAGTTTTAGTTGGGATCTCACGAAAGAACCTTTTGTGTTTGAGTAAACATGAGGCTGCCCTCATCCCGATGTCGGGTTGGATAATTAAAGGTAAAAAAAGTATGATTTTAGTTATATATTTTACCAAGATAATGCACGTAGCAGATTTGCTACGGTGGTTGATAAAGGTTTAATGATTTAAACTTTGTTAAAATTCCGGAAAATTTTCCCTTTTATCGTTCACAGCTCTTCAATGATCACATACACGTCAGTCCACAAAATACTTTATTTGGACAAAATTCATGATAGTAATTTGTATTCATGTTACAAAGCACTTCATAGCTCAATAAATCACCCAATTCTAACTGCCACCAATTATGTTCAATAATTTTTTTCAAACCAAGAATCCTATTAGGCTCTCATCATTAGAAGTAACTAAAAGAAAACTGTGAACATGGTGAAATTAAGGACGAATTGACACGATTTACCTCGACCCCATTGAGCAGATGCCTGTATTCAGGGCAGATGAATGCACTCCCTGCGTATGCTGCATCTACGTGAAGCCACATCACTTCTTCTTCACCTGATTTTGAAAAACAATTAAATTCTAATTTGTTCAAACTTTTCCTGAGGGTACTATAATGATATATTGCTATGTAGCAAATGAGGCCATGTTGGCTAGCTTCCTAATGCACATTGATTAAACAGAGCCAGATGAACGGTAGTATTCTTTCAGTAATGGGTGCATTTCTATTAAAACATGCAAACATTATGTTCATGCTTTTCACACATATTACTCTTTTAGTACTGTATGTAATCAGTCTGCGTCATCAACAAGCAAGCAAGCAATTTAGCTTAGTACTGTATGTAATCAGTCTGCGTCATCAACAAGCAAGCAAGCAATTTAGCTTAGTACTGTATGTAATCAGTCTGCGTCATCAACAAGCAAGCAATTTAGCTTAGTACTGTATGTAACCAGTCTGCGTCATCAACAAGTAAGCAATTTAGCTTAGTACTGTATGTAATCAGTCTGCGTCATCAACAAGCAGGCAATTTAATTTAGTACTGTATGTAATCAGTCTGCGTCATCAACAAGCAAGCAATTTAGCTTAGTACTGTACGTAATCAGTCTGCGTCATCAACAAGCAAGCAAGCAATTTAGCTTAGTACTGTATGTAATCAGTCTGCGTCATCAACAAGCAAGCAATTTAGCTTAGTACTGTATGTAATCAGTCTGCGTCATCAACAAGCAAGCAATTTAGCTTAGTACTGTATGTAATCAGTCTGCGTCATCAACAAGCAAGCAATTTAGTTTAGTACTGTATGTAATCAGTCTGCGTCATCAACAAGCAAGCAATTTAGCTTAGTACTGTATGTAATCAGTCTGCATCATCAACAAGCAAGCAATTTAGCTTAGTACTGTATGTAATCAGTCTGCGTTATCAACAAGCAAGCAAGCAATTTAGCTTAGTAAGTACTGTATGTAATCAGTCTGCGTCATCAACAAGCAAGCAAGCAATTTAGCTCAGTACTGTATGTAATCAGTCTGCGTCATTAAGAAGCAAGCAATTTAGCTTTTACCTGTTGCTGGGAAGGGGGTGGGATGGAACAGTTTTTTTATTGGGTATATTATGTATGATGCACTTACTGTGGGGAATTGTATCCTCAATACAAAACACCCATGTACATTCCAATTTCATATGGTTTAGTCTTTCAATAAGGCCATGAAGCCATGTATACATGCTTTCATGGGAAGTTTTGTACACAAAAGTTATGATCACAAACAGCCCCCCTAAACAAACATAAGCACATTTTTGATAAGCTAGTTGGAGGAGCATTTTCCCAGAACTGAAAGAAACATCAACATTTTAGACCCCTTTTGCAAATAGCCACCATTAGATTTCATTTAAAGCTAGATAGGTCATCACTGTGACAGTTTCTTTCCCCGAGCACCTTTTTCAACTTATGAATCCATGAGCATATTATGCATAGATAAAAAAGAAATCCTCGGTAAGTATTGGGCTTTTTGGAAGCTTCACTCCAATAGTTAGAATTCCTTTCAAATGCCCTGATAATTAAGCAATCATCAGTGGAATTAAAACTACTATGGGTAACTGAACCACTCAAATAACATTTTTTCCGCCCTTTTGGGGAGCATAAAATCTTTCTGTCCAATAGCAAATGAGGCACATTGTTATTCATCTTTTTGTTTTGATCACTTTCTTGAGATCTGAGGATCCTTCCAGAAATCCCATAGGTGCATGGCTTTATATCTGGCCTTTAAATATCAGGATATATAGCTACAGTTGAGTACCCTCTTCTTTGTTGAAAATTTAAATTGCTTTTCAAATTGAAACATAGTTTATACTTAATGAATTCTGTAGACATTAGCACCCGTTGACCCAATCTAGGCACTCTCACCTTAACTTCAAGCTTTATCCCTGGCTGACACCCACTCTATTTACATAGTAACTTGTTCACACTTTGGTTGTGTGCCGCAACCTTTCTCCCCAATGACATACATATTTACATATTAAAATCAGTGCATAATCTTGTGATCATTCTTAATAATGGTAGTATATTTCCCATCAAGCTTTTGCAGAGAAAATGTTTTCTTTAACCTATTAGAACATTTCTTTTAAGAATTTGCATTGTTATGACCCGTGCATTTAATCTCTGTAATGCACTAACTCAATAATTTAGTCCATTTTTACAAGTACATGAAAACTTTTTTCGGTTTTCATTCTTTTAATTGCTTTTTAGGCATTTTTAACAATATAACACAGAAATTTTATAAAAAGATTAATGTTTTGGCATCATATTTATATGGCTTTGCACTTGCGAATGGTCCTCCTAAAGTCAGGCCATCCTACTTGAGCCAAAGTTCTTTGCCCCATGCATTCAATGCATATGTACACACTCTGCCTCAATGTTAATCTTTAAATAATACATTTCGCGTGAGACCTACATACAAAAAATTTATATGACTTACAGATTGGTCCAATCTCTAGCAATGGATCAAAAGCGCAGCTATTGGTTGTTCCTAATGTAGCACACATCTGTCAATGGATAGATGAAAAGGAATATTAATATAATATAGTATGAACACATAAATATCCAGCTTACTTAGCTTCTGTGTTCCATATTTCTTCACAACTACTCTACCCCTGTTTAGACCCCCTCCCCCCCCCCTCCCTACACACAATAACATTGTTCCCCATGTCTTTCCAACTCTGGTGACTTTTCTAAATATCCAGCTAACCAATGAAGATAAAAACAGGATGCATCCTTTCTAAAGTCAATGTACCCATTATAAAACTGAATTAAACAAAAAATGTAGTTATCAGGGTGCAACAAGAATGTGGGGAATTCTAATGGTCCAATCAAACTTTTCAGGCCCCTAAGAATTAATACTGCAATATGATTTATGGACCTGCAAATGCCATATTTCTCACATTTTATCATTAACGTATGCTATCATGATACCACAACTAGAACATCAATGATGTAGTAGGTCAACATACATATATTTTGGGGCAGTTACAAGCTATTTTTATTGGTGGGTACAGTAGTTAATTCGAGTAGGAAAGTAATACATGTTTCATGTTTATTCTATTTTCAGGAAATGCAAGCGGTAGCTTTAATAATGTTGTGATCGGTGGCGCCGTCATGTGGGGGCACATGCCCCTTCCCCCATGTCTGAAATGTCAAAATATCCCAAACTTGGAAAATGCAATAGACCCCCCACCGTTATGGACCTGCAAATGCCGTATTTCTCACATTTTATTATCAAAATATGCTATCATGATACCACAACTAGAACATCAATGATGTAGTAGCTTAACATATAGATTGGGGCGGTATATTTTTTGCTATATGTACAGAGGAATGATATTTCGGATTTCGAGATGGTGTAGAGAACATGCATGTATTAACAACCTGGCGCTATCGGGCATTTATTCATGGATGATATTATGACTCAAGTATTGCCCTGGACCTTACAAGGGACCCTAAGGCGGGCCCCCGGACCTCACAAGGGACCCTAAGGCAGGCCCCTGGACCTTACAAGGGACCTTAAGGTGGGCCCCTGGACCTCACAAGGGACCTAAGGCAGGCCCCTGGACCTCACAAGGGACCCTAAGGCGGGCCCCTGAGCCTCACAAGGGACCCTAAGGAGGGCCCCTTGACCCCATGCCGAAAAAGTTTACGCCCAATATCGAACCTCTATTTTTGACCTTTTTCTTTTATGGGGAGGGGGGAGGGGGGTAGTCTATATCATTGTAAAATCATATGCTGGTATATTAGCTCATTTATAATCATCCTTACAACAAGAAATAATTTCAACTATGATATATTTTACTCATTCTGCTAACTGACTAATATATTAGCTATTCTAAGCAAATAATTAATTATCACAATTAATGAAGCACAATTAATCAATAATAGCATCCCACAAATTCACTTCCAGTGGCAATCATTAAAACAAAATATAAGTAAAAAGATTTCGAAGGATAATTTTAGGGTGAAGCAAGTATATCTTATATGAAAGAGGACATCAAAAGAAACAAAATAATGACAAAAGTATTCAAAAATCTTATTCCGTTACGCAAAAAGCTTAGTTTAAAGTTTGGTATCATTTGTATAAAAACCACTGAAATCAGACTAGTTGTGATGTCATAGCCTCAGATTTCTCAAATTCTTTGTATATTCTATCATATTTTGTTTTGTCTGCCATTTTGTGGCTTAAATACCATGGGATATGTCAAAAAGTAGTAAAACTGAATCTATAGGAAGGGTATTAATAACATACTGCCTTAAGAAAGTTCGAGGAAGATAATTTAAATAGTGAAAAAAATAAATAGAAATGTATTAACAATTGTTAAGAATGTGACGATGCATACGCCAACTTAGACTTACTACACCAGTCATTTCTTCACAGATAAGACAAAGCTTTAAACTTGAATCTTCTTAGCGGAATAAGATTTGTGAATGCTTTCTTCACCATTTTGTTTCTTTTGATTTTTTTTGTTTGTATAAGATGGACATGTTTAAACCACTGAACTAATCCGCTAAACATTTATGTCGTAGTCCTCTGTCAAAGATGGACTACTTACTTGACCCCTGAACAAATACACATCAAGAATAAACTCACGATTTTATGCATCAACTATACGCAAACAAATAACTTCTCGTGAATAGGCAAGTTATTGTGGATAATATTACTGCAAGCCAGCTTGATGTGTGTAATGTAGCAGTGGACTCAATGTAGATTTTGGTTGTTTACACTGGTGATTTTATAGCCTCAATTGCAGTAAATGCATGATAGGATAGCCTATTCAGGGTAGGCCCTATTTAATAGTTTTTAACCCCAAGTTAGTAGCCCAAACGAGCTATCAACTACAAGTGTTATACTCCAATATACTGTGGGACAGATCCCAAACCGGATATCAAGTGGCAATTAGCGCATGTGTCAAACTAAAGTTTAAGGATCGAACCATTGAACTGTTAAAAGCAGAGTTTTCTTTCCATTGGAGGTATTCGGTGGTATTTCCCGAGCCAATTTTATTATATATGCTAAATTTAGTATTTGAAATTCCGAGTATTTGAACATTTTTAGCAAATTTTGAAATGCAATATTTGTTAAAACTGCAACAATATGCTATTGCAACAATATTTTATTGAATCAGCACATCGATATTTAAGGCAAACATAGCAACACAGCAAAGTCTCCAAAAGATGCTTAGGACATCATGAAGCAATATCTTTCCTTAGGAGCAATGGTTCGTCAATCATTCACAGTTAATGCATATTATTACCTCAGCCATTATGATTGATACACAGTTATTTTTATCACCAGTTTGAAAACAAACTTTTCCCACTAATACACTTACACAAATGAGTGATTTCAATCACAAAAGTGCCTTGATTATTCAGCTCTGGCTTTGTGTAATCTTATACACACAAATAACCTTGGGCGACTTGGCTGTGGTGTGCATGGGAATGGCAGCTAAACAATCGTTTTGAGCGGAAACATAATACACTGAACAGATAGTCGGGTTGGTAATTGTCATACCTGAGTTTTAAGGATTAACTCAGGTGTCGGGTGCGGGTAGGCTTAAAGAGAAACTTTTCGGCATGTGATAAACGCTGCAAAAATCCTCACGTTTTCGGGGCGAGAACCTGGCTCTTAGGTTAGACATCGCATAAGCTAAAATCCCTTAGAGGGATGTTGAGCTAAAAACCAATTCCTCAGTAAGTGATTTAAAACTATTACAAAAGATTCTTACAAAAGTTGGTATCAGTCCATTGGCTTTGTCCTTTCTGATTGCCTTCCTGAGTGTGTGGCCCCTCAGCATACTACGAGTATCCGTTGGCAATATTCGCATCTGTACAGAACCGATAAGAGCTGCCCTCTCTACGGAACAATGACTCTATATGAGGAAAAAATCATTGTGTTATTGTTACCGATGTGAAGGGTAACATTATTCACTTTAAAATGTTACACTGGTCATAGGGGTGAAATTTCATTAGTATATTTTTCATGTCGTCTTTGTTTAATTTTACTTGCATGATACACAGACTGCAAATGTCATGAATTCCAACTTGAAAAAATGTACATCAAATAGAGAGTAAATGTCAAATTCAGTGTGTACGGAAAGAGATATGAGCTTTGTCCTTGTGGGTTTCTCTGAGGAATGGCAAGCAATTAGCTCCAATTTAATAAGACGATTGATCATAAAGTTCTACCTGTCAGAGGATAAGCTTACATGAGCCACAAGAAATCAATGCAAATAAAAATTTGTAAGGAAACTGGAAGAAGTTAATTACATCAGGTTCCAACAGGCTATATATACATATATATATATATATATATATATATATATATATATATATATATATATATATATATATATATATATATATATATATATATATACATATATATATATATACAGTACATACATACTTACATACATACAAACATACATACATACATACATACATGCATACATACATACATACAGACATACACACATACATACATACATACATACATACATACATACATACAGACAGACACACACACATACATACATACATACATACATACATACATACATACATACATACATACATATATATATACAGTTTTCCTATGCATGTCTGATATGTTGATATTTGTTTGGATTACACCACAAATCCTATGTGAAAATACAAAAAGTGCAGCCTTTTAATGTAAACAAACTGTCGCCTTTAATTTCTTTTGGAAATCAACAAAGTTAAATGCTTTTTGTATATGAATATTGCTGCTTGAAAATTTGTATACTCTGTCATGATTTATCTTATTTATGATTTTTGTATGGAAAATACTTGAATAAACAAGACATGCATGCATTTGCATCAAAGCAAGTTTAAAAGAATTTAACAACAGTGACAAGGATCAACATTATGATTAGCTATAATTCCTCCAAATACTTCTCAATAAGTGTTTTTTTTTCTTTTTTTTCTTCTTCAGAAAATCTTTACATGCAATAAAAAAAACAAGTGTAGGCTGAAATAAGACATAATTGTGCAAATCCAATGTTGTTGCATTTCCAACCTATACCAAAAACATGCACATCAATTTTGTACTGTGCCCCCTCCCCTCCCCCCTTCTCTCTATTCAAAAACCTGGCATCACAAACATATCAGGGATGACCCAATTTCCAACATTATTCTATGTCCTTTTTTACATTCTTTATACACATTTTTCAGTAAGCCTATCATCTAATTAATATTCTAGTTATCACATTAATAAACTAGATCGGTAAATACCGTCATGGTTCGCATGCCCATGCAAATTGACACCCATATCATATGGCCCGGCCAATTATAAAAATGGCATCTCACACTAAGGCCCACATCCCACCCCATGTCCCACATCCCACCCCATGTCCCACATGGCATCCCACCCCATGTCCCACATGACATCCTATCCCATGTCCCACATGGCATTCCACCATATCTCCCACATGGTATCCCATCCCATGTCCCACATGGCATTCCATCATATGTCCTACAGGGCATCCCATCATGTCCTACAGGGCATCCCATCCTATGACCCACATGGCATTCCACCCTATGTCCCACATGGATCACATCCCATGTCCCAAATGACATCCCACCTCATGTCCCACATGACATCCCATGCCTTGTCCCACATGGCATTCCACCATAGTGTCTCATATAGCATTCCACCATATGTCCCACATGTCATTCCACCATATGTCACACATGGCATCCTACGCTATGACCCACATGGATCCCATCCTACTTGTATGTCGCACATTAATCCAACCATATGTACCACCTGACATCCCTCCCTATTTCCCACATGGCATCCCTCCGTGTCCCGCATCAGTGGCTTTCCACCTGATGTTCCACATGGCATCCCACCATATGTTCCACATGGTATCCCTCGTAATGTCCCAATGACATCCTACTTTATGTCCCACATGGCATCACATCCCATGTCCCCATGGCCTCCTATCCTATGTCCCACATAGCCTCCTACCCTATGTCCCACATGGCATCCTACGCTATGTCCCACATGGCATCATACCTTATGTCACACATGGCATCCCACCCCACATGGTATCCATCGTAATGTCCCAATGACATCCTACTTTATGTCCCACATGGCATCACATCCCATGTCACCATGGCCTCCTACCCTATGTCCCACATAGCCTCCTACCCTATGTCCCACATGGCATCCTACCTTATGTCACACATGGCATTCCACCCCATGTCCCACATGGCATCCCACTCCATGTCCCAAATGACATCCTATAGGCTCCATAAGAAGTCTCATCCTAGCTATCACAGTCCCTGATTGAGCATACTATGTATGAAAGTGTCAGTTCATATAATAACTTATATGCAAATGACTTCTTGAAATGGGGTGAGACGCCATGTCCCACATGACATCCCATGTCCCACATGACATTCCATCCCATGGCATTCCACCATATGTCCTGCATGGCATTCCACCACATATCCTACATGGCATTCCACCCTGTGTCACATGGCATTTCACCCCATGTCCCACATGGCATCCCACCCCATGTCCCACATGGCATCCCACCCTATGTTCCACATGACGTCCCATATGCTCCATAAGAAGTCTCATCCTAGCTATCACAGTCCCTGATTGAGCATACTATGTATGACAGTGTCACTTCATATAATAACTTATATGCAAATGCGTTGATGAATAAGAAAAAAAGGTGGAGTCAAATAATTATGCTTGATATAGCCCTTGGTGTATACAACAAGGTAAATATTACATCATATGTCCCTCATGGCCCCCATCCATGTCCCACATGGCATCCCTCCCTATGTCCATATGCAATTACATCCTGTCACACTCCCTGACTAAGCAAACTAAATAAAAAAAAGTCTGGTCAGGCCATATACTGTAGCAACTTTATGCAAATGAGCACAATAATAAAGGTGGAGTTTAATAATCATGCCTGATACAACTGTTGGTGTCCAAATATTTTGAAGAATTTTAAGGATTTTAAATCTCAAGTGCTACAAGAAAGACTTGAAGATCTCTGAAGAATATTGAAAAATTATATCATTTTACAGTTATCTTCTAAGAAAATATCAAATTTTTTGTAGACTTTTTAATGAAACTAGTCTTCAATCCTGTCTTAAGTATCTCAGAAAAACTTTAACATTTTATTAGGAAATTCTAACCTTCCATAAGGATATCTGAAGAAACTTTAACTTTTTCTGAGGAACTCTGAAAAAACTTTAACATTTTCTGAAGAATTCCAAAAAAAACTTTAACATTTCTGAGGAAATCTCAGGACAAATCTGTGGACAGCCGGCCGGACGTAATCGCCATTACATAGGTTTGCATAATGCTTCGCATGCGAACCAATAAAATAGGGGTAGGGTGAGGGGTATGATTGATGATTCTCTTATTTGATGATTATCATTCAACTTTATGTTATGTGGGTTAAAGGTACATGCCAGGCATCAGAAAGTCCCATTTTGTTAAGTCTACTTCACCCATTCAGATTGGGACCCAGGCTACTAGCTAAAAAACATAAGTTGTATTGAGTGAATTCAAGTATGATGATTACAGAACATGTGCCTGAACACAACCATGTACATACATTACTAATTCAGATGCTCTTCCCTGAAAATTTCACACTGATTATCTAGTAGAATGGTCAGTCTTCATTTATCTTTATAAGTATTTTTTGATGCAGATCAGGCCGGAGATTCCTGTGGAAGTGTGTATGCCTTGGGCATTAACCTTGCTCGTCTTGTTTACGCAAGAAATTAATAGAGCTTATTGCAATACAGGCACTATAGGTTTGATATGGTGGCAAGAGTATTCACCAAAGTTAAAACCTAAGGTACTGTACATTTAATATGAGAGATGGAAGTTTTGAGTGAAATGGCAACCACGTTTAATAACAAAGTGATTTGGCCATGGTTTGGGGCTTCACTTTTGGAACCTTGTTTTAGTCCTTCTCCCACACTCTGTTTGGAGGGCAAAAGTTCATTTTTTCTTCTCAACAATTTGTGGACAGAAAGTGCTAATATGCCCCATGTATATTCCCTTTCACCGATTTCAATGACAAAATAGTTTTTGACAATTTTCAATTAATGTATTTTCAAACCCCATCATTATGAACAAAAATATCAAACATCTTAAGGTTTCCTCAAGAAAACAAATCATATCAAGATATATTCAACTTTCTGTACTTTTTTAAATTTTATTTAAGTTAAAAAAAATATAAAAAAATCTTTTGTTTCTTTTGATGACAGTGAGTGTAACTGGAAAGCTTAAATGTTTTTGATTATTTAACACCATACATCATTGGCATATTTAATTAAAATATACTGATGCAATTGGTGTATAGAAAAACTAAAAATGATATTCAAGTTAATCCACACAATATGCATTATGGGTTAGTTTAATATCTTTTTTCCTTGTGTCTGTAGATCTGTTGTTTGCTCCATGAGCCAGGTCAATGCCCATCAAATATTGTATTAAGAAAGCATGACTTTCTTTTGCTATCCTCAGTACTGTAGATTAATTGGCACAATTCTGCCATTTACAGTTGTCAAAGTTTTGCACACACAAGGCTAAAACTTATTATCCCATATTCATTAGCATTAGTATATAAGAATGGATGTCCCTAATGATGACAAATAAGGCAACAGTCTGGCAAAATAATACACTCTTTGAGTAAAAAAGGCAGTGAAAAAAGTAAAATACATCATCATGATTTACCGTTGGGTTGGCATTCATCATATCAAAATTTAATCTACAGCATGCAAAATTTTGCAAGAAAATGTAAGTCACATTCAAACGATAAACAAGCCCCTCTCCCCCTGATAATGTTGGACCTGCAATCCAATGTGTATAATCACAGTTAATACTGCTGTTAACTTTATTTTGTTACTGACAATGATTAACAACTCAAAACAAAAATCTAACTTTTCATGTTTTAATATGGCTGTTTCTTATGCTTCCCCATCTTCTTTTATTATCATTTTTTTATATGATTATTTGATATAGCTCAAGCTTCTAAATTAAAGAATCACATGATAAAAAGGAGTGCCAATTACAGCACTAAAATATTATGAATATACAAAAATCAATAATTCTAAATTTAAAAAAATAATGTCACATGATTAAAAGAGTAAAGATTAAAATACTGACAAATATTTCCCCAAACCGAAAAAAGAGATTATCATCTTTTCCTATCTATCATTTTCAGCTCCTCCACGACAACTGAAAATGCTGGAAATGCAATAACCTGTATGAATCTTAAGTGTAATGAAGTGAAGTGGTCGTGATGCATTTGAAGCGTTGATTTCCCACTTGAATTCAAACCTTGTTGTCTTTCATGATTAATATTGTGAGGAGTAAATTGAGGTAGAATACAGAACGCAGTCTTTATCCACTGATGAATAGGAGCATGTACTTCATTTGCAATTCAAGAGAAGTTATCAGTATGCAAACTTAACTTAAAATACAGAGTAAACTCATTAAACATAGCTATGCTTTTCCCTTGATGGGATAACAAGATGCATATCACACAGCATATTACACTTTGACAACATGATAGAGCAACACTTCAAACTGGAAGCATAAGGATTAATTTCCTAGAGCATTGTATACATTATTTACCATTGATGTAATTTCATCCATGTAATGTATGGCAGATAAAATTAAAGGACTATGGATAGCTAGAGGCAACATGGGCTTAAAAATATGAATTAAACCATTAACTTCAGCAAAAAATTGCATCAAAATTGGTTAATTATTTTTAATTTTTAGCTATAATTGTGCAGTAGTATGTGACATCAAAGGGAAGGATCCTTCATCACCTTTTGTAAAACCTCTTGTCTTTTATTCCTCTGTCAATGTTGTTTGAAATATAGAATTGGTCTTTGGACAAATGTTTTCAGAACTTGATCATACCCCGAATCATCATGTATCTACAACAGACATTCTGAAATTCACAAGATGCTGAATTTGAAGAACAGAATTTAAAGAATTAAATAAAGATTTTGAGATGTGTTCCTACTATATCACAAATTCCACAATGAATTAACAAATCTTTAAACTTTGTTTAGTCACAGCTTGAAAATTAAATAAGCTTTTTACAAATTGTAAAGCTGTGTTTTACTTAGAATTCCATGTTCTTTCATGTATCTTAAATCTGCTAAAATAATACACTCTTTGAGTGAAAAAGGCAGTGAAAAAAGTAAAATACATCATCATGATTTACCCTTGGGTTGATATTCATGTCCATAGTCCTTCACATAAGATAAACAACCTAATTTTCATTCATTAAACAGCACAGTGGTGCATGTAGGATTTTTGCATAGGAATTGAACTTTTGGCGAACAAAAGTTTCAAATGTATCAGGGAAATTTATAGTCAAACAATAGTGGGAATGTTGAGGGCACTGGGAGAAATTTTCACCAAATGTTTTTATTAGTGTTAATTGGCACCAATCGAATTTTCTTCTGTATTCTTTCATTGCTCATGAATCCCTTCATTAATTTGATGTTGTAATCATGTTATTTTGCAAATATTTGAAATATATTGCAACAAATATCTTTTCTTTGAATACTGTATAGGCAATGAAGTCATATATACTGCAGGCAATGAATAATACTGATAACTTCACTTGTAAGTTGTAAATTACAACCAGAACCAAAAGGTTTTGTGGTTCCGATGCTTTTTTTCATGAGCTGATTAATTTGCTTAATTTGTATAAACTGTCATGTCATTCATTGCATATCATGCAGAAATATTTGCTTTATGATTAAGCTACACCCACCATGTAGAACAATAAAAAGATTGACAAAATTAACATTTGCACAATAATTAATATTTTTATAGCAAGTATGGTGCAAAACAGTTGCTCATTTTCCTATTTCAAGAATTTTTTAGTAAACCCTGCCTACTCATTAATATTAAATGACATCACTACCACAACATTAGAACATATGTACAGATCATGACGGAGCTGTGTACAACATACTGTATGGCATAAATCCGATACCGTTCATGAGATACAATATGGTGTTTACATCCTTGCATTTTTACATTAAGCCACGCCTACCATGCATATTAATGACATCTGTTGATAACATAAGCATGTACACAATGACCAGCAATATTATCATACCCAATATGATGCAAAACAGACATACACTTGCTCATTTATCACTTTTCAATATTTTGACATAAGCCCCACTTATTAATATGCATGAAATCACCAAAAACATAAAGGCACATCTGCAGATCATAAGCTATGATTCAGTGTAGCACACATGACATGAATCCAGTCCAAAGTTTTTCAGATATCGTGTTTACAACCTTTTTGTTTACAAAACCCTATTTACCCACTATGAATATTAAATGAGAAAGTCAACATTTTACACAATGAACATGTACACTAGCTAAAATCATTATAACAAATATGGAACAAAACAGACATACAGTATGTGATTGTCAAATTGAGCGAATTTTAAGATCTTTATATTAGGCCCCGCCTACTCATTAATATGCATGACATCACCACCCAAAACAACAGAGGCACATCTACGGACCATGGGCTATCTGTGTACCACATATGACTTGAATACAATTTACCGTTCTTGAGATACCATGTTTACTTTTCAGCAAAACCATATTAAGCCCCGCCCACTATGCATGCTAATGAAATTCAATGTTTTTCTACCATGAACATGTACACACTAGCTAATATCATAACTGTACCAAATATGAAACAAAACAGACATGCAATTGTTAAAATATGAGCATTTCAAGATTTTTACATTAAGCCCCACCTACTCATTAATATGAATGACATCTCTACTACAAACAATAGGGCACATCTACTGACCATGTGCTATATGTGTACCACATATGATATGAATCCACTGTACCATTCTTGAGATATCATGTTTACGAGCTCAGTGTCACACACACACACCCACACATACGCCATCATGACATAGGTTCCTAATGCTATCGCATCGGAACCAAAACTAGTCTGCATTGGATCACTGAAATAATGGTAATGATAAGACCCAAGTTAACCCTTCATGCCCCACGCAGTTGTGACACTAACGATTGGACATTCACTTTTCCAAAAATTATTTTACTTTATCAAATAGGCCCAAAGCAGTGATCTTGGTACTATTTTAGAGAGCTCAAATAGATCTTTCAGGGAATGTAAACCCTTTGATGGGGGTTATGTTGAAGATTTGTAAAAAATAGAATTTTTTTTAACAACAACAAAAATTAACAAAAAACATTTTTTGTTAGACTTACTTACCATACTTCCAGACCATGCTTTTGCCTGAAAACCCATGAGAAACTTACAAAGACATCAATGCATCCAATTTCGGTCAAATTTTGACTGCCCTATCATCATTATCTTTTTTTGGCAAAAGCTGCAAAATCTTAGTTTCTGATGGCAGTGCACCTGCCATATGCCAATAACATCGTCAGCAAGTTTATTTCACATATTTTCAATTAAAAACAAGAAGAACAAGTACCCCCTCTTTTTGCATCCCAAAATTTAAGTATCAAAACTAATCCACACAGTGAAACATACGCGTTGTAGTGTAGCAGTTAGTGAGCAAGATTGCAATGTGGACAACCTGGGTATGAATACAGGCCGGATGCGCAGCTTTCAGTTGTTTTTCCGCAGGTAATTACAGCAGTGATTATTAGCTGTTTATTTTCATTGTTTTTGCATGTTTTGCTTTAAGAAAAAAACAAATTTTGACTAGTATCATTGGAAAGGAAATTTTACAAAACAATCTAAATATGTAAAAAATCCTCCATTTTCATTATTGACAAGAAATAATACAAGCTAAAAAAATTGAGCAATTTTGACCTTATTTTTTCCCTAAAATTTGCATATTTATGTTGATATTTTATTTATTTTAACTTTTTTGTTGAAAATTTCATTGTCTTATCATTCACATGAATCAATCTTGTAGTGATAAAAAATTAAAAGAAAGTTGTGAAAAATAGTTTTGAAAAAAAAGAAGTTTCGAAACCCCTGGGATTCTAGGTTTTAATTTAAAAAGCAGCAATAAATTGAAAATATGACCAAAATCTAGTTACTACAACCACACAAAATAGTCATACAAGGAGTTAAACTGACAATAGATATCTTGACTGACAAGTGCCTGAAATAAGTGATTTATAGTCATCAGAATTTGTTTATCCACTTTTGTTTAAGTCCCTAGGTCAAGGTTTTTCTTGCTTCTCAAATTTCCAAAATCATCTTGGTAATGGGATGAGGCTGTAGTCAGTTGTCTAATGCCTAGAGTGCTCATCTCATAATTCAAATAAAAACAGGGATATAGCCAGAAATTCAAAAATTATGGCAGCTGACCTGAAGAAATAATGAAATGCAGCAGTGTTATCTACTTCATCTATTCCAAAAACTCTTTTGAAAATGGTCAGAAGATTGCATTAAAATTTTCACTCAAATTGTAGAGGGGGGAATTATGAAGAATATACTCATCAAAAGTGTGGGCCCAGGCACAACATAACCCACACTTTTGACAAGGGGGATGATCCATACTATCATTCCCCCCTCACACACACACACACATACTTTTTGGGCCAAAAATACTTTAAAATTAAGTGATAAATTACATTTTAAAAGGTATTAAGCCTAGAACCATAGAAAGCAGGCTCAAAACAGGAACCCCCACCACTCCCACCCTACACCCTTACTCCCACCCCCACTCCCAGATACTCCCACTCCCAGATTACAAGCTGATTTAACAAGTGAGATGGACATAACAATTCAGCCAGGTGTAATTGTCCCAAGTGGGTTTATTTTTATGTTACTGAGCCATGTTTTTAAACAATTTTTACATGTAAGCCTATACCTGAAAGCGGATATACTTATTTTCTATCATTTTGGAAAGTTAGGTTGCTCTCTTGCATCCTAAAACATCTGTAAAATCATAATCATAATACCTCCGACTGTTCTTTATAAATTAAAAGCTGCCCGTTTCATTCTGTTATTTTTGCAGTAAAATTTTGTTTTCAAATAGCCTACATTAAACAGCAGACTTTTTTGAAGAATATTATGAATTTTATTTTTATTTTTGGGCAGGCCCGTAGCCAGCACTTTGAAAGGTGGTTTGTTTTTACGTATAAAAGGCCACTTCATTCCTGCACCTCGAAAAAATGAAAATGGGAAGACGACATTCTACATCAGGTATTCTCCCTGAGAGTATAGGCTATGTAATTCTTCCGATGGTCAGAACCGTTCTAGTACTTCAAGAAGCTTTGAAATTTCAAGTGCTTATATTGTTAATTTTTTCAGAAAAAGGGCATTCTTCAGAGAAAAGTTTGAAAATGTATAGAACAGGTTCGTTTTAAATGTTTGACAAAATTGACACATCTTCATAGTAAATTATTGGAAACTTATCAAAGATTTTTCTTTTAGATTACACATATTTTTCAAAGAGTGACCATAGACCTATATCAATGCACAGAAACGTGAACAATAAAACATTATATTTTCACATTATGCATTTTCATGATTTTGTGTTTTGTATATTACGTATTATAGCTCTCTTTGACATGAATTTTGACTTGTATGATATACCCTCTTCCTATGCGTTGTGATGTACTTTTTTTTGCCCTTCAAATGTCAATTTTACGAAAGCTTCAGCTACCAGGGCTTCACTTGTATTCAAGTGATAGTGAGGATGATACTCGCAAAGTCCATGAAATAGGTGAAAGTACTCTATAAGTGCGGTCAATACTGTACGTATCGTTACAGTGTTATATTTAATAAGTAAAACTTCAGAAATCTTATGACAGTTAATCTTACAGAGATCTTAAAGAGTGATACTAGATTAGTATTCTTAGAATGCAGTAATATCATTTAAGTGCCTACACTTAATTTTAGAGTGTTGCAAGTACATATTCAGAGAGAGATAACACTAATCAGATAGTGGAGTGAACTTTCTTAGGCCCAGTATCAGACCTGGTGAAATTAATTTCCTGCAGGATTGTTATACAAACCAATAGCCTACTCAGCTATGGTTGCTTTGGGAAAACAATGTAAAACTACAATGTAGTGAAGGAGTATAGCGAATAACTGAAAACTAAGAAATAAAACATATTAACTTTAACTTGATTCTGAATATTATGGATGTATTATTTTTCTTCTCAAAAGCATGCACAGGAGGAGAGGGAGGGAGGGGGGGGAGGCACAAGCACAATTTTTTCCCCAAAAGTAGGGGACAATGTTTTTCAAAATCTTTTGTATTTTTTTGTTGAAATTCTACTAGAAAGTAGGGGAGTTAAAGCCCCCAGAAATTATGGCTTAGCCACAAGGAATGGAATTTTGTGGAAAATACGCATGACTGAAAAAAAACTGATTGTGTGAAATAAAATGGTACCATATATTGGAATATATATTCATAATAGTGCACACCAAAATTAAGCAGTAAGAGTCTGTGTTTTGTTCTGTAATATGTATATAATTTACAAAGAAGTGATTGAGTTGATACAATTTTGTTTCTTTAACATCTGTTTGCTTATTTTTTTTAACATTACTTAAATCACCTGGTATGAAAAGTCATTGTACATGTATATGCTTTTAACCAGTAAGATGTTGTGATGATTTGGGTGGGTGCTTGCTCAGGGGAAGACTTCCAAGTCTAGACCTTTATTCAGGGGGCAAACAATCAATTTACTAAATCAAGATATATAAGAGATATTTTCCCCCCTCACGACCCATCTTTATCTTTTCTCTTTATAACTCTTTGACCATACAGTTATTTATCAGCTTATATCCTAGCAGCATTATTATTCAGTGATTACCCCTCCTAGTGATATACTTATTCATTCATGCAAATTATCTCCTCATTTGCCTATTTTATTCCTTATATGGATCATAATGATACCTCTTACAATAAACTTACTTACTATTCAAAGAAACATACTTGTGGTTGACCTATCTTTCACTGATTCGTCACTTTCTCCCTTTGGTAATGTTTTCACTTAGTTTTATAATACAGTAATGTTCACTTGGTTTTATAATTCTGTTAAGTAAAGTTGCATCTATTTGTGATTTGGAAATTTTGAGTTAAAAACATGATTTATATTGTTGAATTTAATTTGTGTTTGCTTTTTTTGTTATTAAAGTGTAATATTCCATGTAGCTTCCCACCCTAGCTTCCATCCTGACAATGTGGAGTTGGAGGGGCTACAGATATATCTAATTCTTCCAAGGCTAAAAATACCTTTCATATATTTTCCCCATCCCACTCATCTTGATCATGTACAGTCCAGTTTAATGTCCCAATCGGGAATCATAGTGATATTTCCCAAAAGGGACACATACATATTCATTAAAAAAATGGGTACGTACAGTCCATCATGCATCGCTTCTCAGAGCTGCGCCCTGTACAAAGTCAACAGAAAGTTGATTGTCTTTAGAACAACCTTTTTAAAATCCATTTTTATGCAAAATATGTTTAATTTTTTGGTAATCTTTCTACCGGTGCAAATTAAGAGGTTACCAGCGCGTTTTGGGGATATATTGGAAAGAAATGAGTGGTTTTACTTGGTTTTTCATGTGTTTCGTGAATGTAGATTCTCAGCAGTCGTTTCTTATACCAGTATATCATTGTTTGAGTGTTTTGAAATTGCCATGGACAATTGGAAGTAAATATTCTACGACACAAGATATTTTTCAAACCTGAATGTTTTGATGATATGTGTTCTGTGTGAGTTACTCATAGTCGCAACTTACTACGATAAGAAGTGCATGCTTTGTTGTTCCAGTGCATGTTGTTGGTATGTTTATCAGGTTAAGTGTACTAAAGACTGGCATAGCAGTGACAATGTATCTTCTGCTGTTAATTTCTCCCGGGCCGGTCATTGCTGTCTCTTTCGAGGAAGCTCAGAAAAGTTTATGTGTGTTAGGTGGGTGTATTTGAGCGAGAACATTTTGTTTTAATTACCATAATTCTATAATTTATTAAACCGATACTGTTTCTTCTGACCACGATTGTGAAAAGGTTGGATTATCCTATTCGGGGGATTTTCTGGAAGTTTAATGTGAAAGTTATAGGGCAATTGTCATGACTTGTCTTTCTCCTTAAAAATTTGTTCCAGCAAATCATAACCACAAACTTACTGTAGAAAATAGTAAGACCACTTTATCTTAATTAAAATAACCTCACAATAAGGACTTCATCCATTGATAAGACGATACTCAGCATCAACTTCCACAACAACTAAGGTTTTCAGAATAAAGAAAATAAAGAGGAAAAATCTGACCCGACCTGGTTGTGTATCAGGTCGGGTCTGGCTGTTTGAAACTTTAAGGAGCAGAACAACTAATGTGGTCGGTCACATCCCTCAAATCCGAATGATAACGTACCTCACCTCTCAAACCTTAAACCCAATTATATACCATCCCCCTAAAATAGCATACTAATCCGACTGGTACCACACCCCAATCTCTCATCTGCCAAAAGGACAATTCTCTTTGAAGCTTTAGGTCTAGGCAAGCTTTGAAAATATTGTCAGCTGTGCAGATGGAAAACAAAATAACATTTCAGAAATCTACTCAGGCTATTTTTAGTTCCAAATAGAGAATTCTTTGTAATCCCATTTACAAAATCTCTTGCTAAACTAACCGTATCCATTTTCTGTCGATTAGCCAGTCACATCTTTCACCACATTGTACATCTATCTGCTCGCAGTAAGTACTAAGTTTCTTAACAATTCCCTAAATTAATGCATCTGGCTGTACACAGTATATAGCACTGCATACTTCCCTTGGTACATATAGTCTATTACTAAAATGACTCGACAGAAGTCTAACATGAATCTACGCTTTCAATATGGCGACAACCATTGCATTCAGTGTGTAATCTGCGCATGCCTGACTGTCCCAATTGGGAAACAGGCAGTGTTTCCCCATTTGCGACACTGAACCAAACTGATGTAAGGTAATTTGTATCAAATAAAAGATTTCTCGCATATCATGCATTGTGATTCTTTTTTCTTCCAGTTACATTTCTGCTTTATTGATTCTCATGTCTTGAGGTAAATTGTAATTTATTAATGTCGAAAAGTCTACCAGAGTATAATTTTTTAACTGGTCTTCATTTCCACTCAATTTCAAAATCTTATTTGATAAACCTTATGCCTCATGGCCACCTCAAAACCTACGTATAACACGTACGTTCAAAAACCAACCCTTATCTGATAATAAAAATCAAGTTCAGGTTATGAAAACCTATCAATTTCATACTTAGTTCATGCAGTACCTCTGGTCAAACCTGAAAATCATATTTCCCCATCAATCTTTTATTAATAAGATACCTCTCAGTGTTAGTACATTATATCACCACACGAACACTTGATTGCATCCATAGTACACCTCAGGGAAAGCCATTATCTATGTTTTGACGATTAACCAGAGCGTGACAGTCATTGACTTACAGTGATTTTATTCATACAGTTATTTCTGAACAAGGAGTTAATTCTAAAGCCATCATACATTTTCTTGGTTCATTTTTTTTTTTTAAATGGTTGATTGTATTATTGTACACTGCCTGTTGATGACATCTATTTAAACACCACAACAAGAAAAACATTTAAATAAAAGCTGCATTATTTACGATTCTATTATCCCATATTAGTGTAGAAATCTGACATGCATACTTTATTCATAAGGTGTTGTGAAACTTGGATTCACACAAAGGATAACTGTTTTAATATTGTGTATTAGATTTTACTTCATCAAATTGTGGTTGTAATTTTCCTTTTTTTTTTTTTTTGCATTTGATCAAATGTTTTTAAATGAATGCTGTCTACTATTCATTTTTATTGGAAAGTAAGAAAATCTATAAAAAAATCATGAAAAACTGTTACAAATATACACAGTAATTTAAACATCTATACAAATTGGAAAAATATAGTATATGCAAGTAGTCTTTAATTACAATTTTTTATAATTTCTTAAATGGTTGATTGTATTATTGTATACTGCCTGTTGATGACATCTATTTAAACACCAGAACAAGAAAAACATCTACATAAAAGCTGCATTATTTACGATTCTATTATCCCATATTAGTTTGTTTGATGTTTGATGAGGTCTTAACGGCACCACAACAACGAGGGTCAAATTGTGCCTGAAAGGTCAGATCATTCTAGAGGTAGGAAGGAAAGGAAACAAGGGGAGAATGAGAGAAAATCAAGAACAAAAGTCAGAAAGCTGTGATCGAGAGAGGAGGTGCATGGGTGAAACAAAAACAAAGTAGAGAGGGGGTGGAAGAGGAGAATTAAAAATGGTTGTAGAGGGAAGCATGATAAAGGAAGGAGATAATTCTATACGGAGGATTTTTCTGGAAGAAGTCAGCAATTGAGTTGTGGGGAGCGAGGGAAGCTCTGAGAAGGTTGTACAGGGGGCAAGCAAGAAGAAAGTGATGGATTGTGAGGGTGCAGTGGCAATTGTTACAAAGGGGTTGAGGGGAACCAATAAGGAGGTGGGAGTGAGTGAGGCGGGTGTGACCAATTTTAAGACGGGTAATATGAACGTTGTCGATACGAGAGAGCTTGTTGATGATGGATTTGATCGGAATCGTTGGCAGGATGACATGGAGTTTGTTTTCAATTTGGGAGTTCCATGAGGTTTGCCAGCGGTCTCGAACAAGAGAAGCAATAAGCGATTTGATGTCAGAGAGGGTTTTGGGAAAAGGGGTAGGGATGAGGTTGAGGGCGAGCTTAGCGGCTGCATCAGCCCTGTCATTGCCAGGGATGCCAAAATGGCTGGGTATTCATAAGAAAGGAACACTTTTCCTGCAGAGGGTGGGGGAAAGGAGTTTCTGGAGGAGAAGGAAGCATGTAAGGTTATCCCATTTAAGATTGAGTAAAGAAGTAAGAACAGCCTTTGAGTTGGAGAAAATGGCAAAGTGGCTGAGAGGAGAGTACTCAATAAAGTTGAGGGCGAGGAGAATGGCCTTAGCCTCGGCTGAAAAGATGGACGAGTAGTCGGGAAGTCTGCTACTGAGGATGATGGTTTGGATGACAGCAGCAGAAGCTGTCTTGTTGCCTTCCTTGGAGCCATCAGTATAGATGGAGGTGTAATTTGAGAGTTGGTCTTAGATTTGGTTGTGGAGATTGATGAAGAGGTTAGTGAAGAAATCTGACATGCATAATTTATTCATAAGGTGTTGTGAAACTTGGATTCACACAAAGGGTAACTGTTTCACTTATTTTGTATTAGATTTTACTTCATCAAATTGTGGTTGTAATTTTTCCTTCTTTATTTTTGAATTTGATCAAATGTTTTTAAATGCATTCTGTCTGCTATTCATTTTTAATTTAAAATTAAGAAAAACTAAAAAAAGTCATGAAAAACTGTTACAGATATATACAGTAATTTAAACATCTATACAAATTGAAGAAATATAGTGTATGCAAGTAGTCTTTAATTAAAAAAACAAACAAAGGATATAAAGCAGAGCTACTGTAGGTTAAAAGTATACCCATGGGTACTGGGGCAAAGACAGATGCAGGGGATGGATCTTTAACCAAACTGTCAGGGTTTTCATTATTGTATGTCTGGGAACTTAGAAGACATATTTACATCCTCAAATGCCAAAAACTTACTTTAAGGATAATGATATGTTACTATTTGAACCTTCAATTTTTGTGAGGTGTTCTGTGTGAAGATAATGCATGGGCATAATTTGATTAATTTAAAGATGAATTTTGACTTCTTGAGGACTACAAGTTTACATCCTTCACAATGCACAATTTTTGGAAATACTTTCCAGGGCATGTTTTGCCCCATTGATAATCAGGCTCTCGTTTAATGTGATTTAGATATGCCCCGGCCTACTATATCAGAAGTAGCTAGAGCAACTTCAATTTCCTCCGAATTACACACATATCAGGTGCAATTTAAAATTGACAGATAAAAAAGTACTCATGGCTACTATTAATGTGTTTTGAATGCCTTAAGTATGCCTAAGGGTGTTGGATAAACTCTCTCATGCAACAATTAATGAACATGAAATTTGAATAAATAATAAAATGTCAGCTACATACGTTCATTCCATGCAGCACAATTTAGGTTGTTTTTAAAAGATATTTGCTGAAGTGGAAGGTGAAGGTACTAACATTAATGAGCGTGAGGGTAGATGGATGTGGATGTAAATTTGTGTGAAGAGCAAAAGAATTGTTCTTAAATACATTTTTCTTTGCATAGGCAAAATTTGGGGGTGCAAGGGGGGATTTCCCTTACTTTTTCCTCATTGATATATTACTAATGGTGACTTTTTGTATCTTAGTTTGATTTTGTGATTTTGTCATCCCCCCCCCCCTCCATCTTTTTCAGTAATTTATGACATTTCCCTACTTTTGTCTCTTTGTGAAGTGGGAACAGAGAGATGGATGTGGTATCTGAGAAGCATGTACATTTTTAAGAGGTGTGCCTTCTATAACTTGGAGATGGACACCTGATATCAAAGTACAAATATTCTAACATCAGTCAGACAATTATACTTCACAATTATTACATCGATTAAAGGAGCACTAAACGGAAAAGTGAGGGCGCTTGTTTTTGCAAATCTCACAAATATATTATCCACAACATATCGATAAAATTCATGCCTCCATAGCCCACAGACGACGTGAGGACTAAGGTCACTTGAATATTCATATTAACCAGAAAATTGTAATATCGTTGCATGCCAAATAAGCATTTGATTTTTTGGGGACCCCCTAAAAATATGCATTCACTTTTCTGTCTAGTGTTCCTTTAAATGTCTGAAATGCACTTCTAAACATTGTAAGAGACACATCTTTTACTGCCATTTTATTTTACTCAATTTACTTAACCTTTCCATTATCAAAATTGGTTTCTCTTTAGTAGTTTTTATATCAAGGCCAAATAAAGCATTGCTTCAAAGAATAATGCCGAATAAAACATCATATATCCTATAGGTATGAGGGATTAACTATGATAGCATCAAAGTCTTATGAGCTGCAGTGCCTGAGGGGAAAAACTCACTTGAAACATTCTACCTGATCCAAGATTACTCAGCTTCTTATGAATTTAGTACATTGCTTAAGTTTCCAGGTCTCATTTCTGTCAGCTGATTTTTTCTTCATTTTTTTACACAATCAATTTAAGGCAAAAAGTATTCCAGCAAATGATTGGTAAAAATTTCATATAGATCAAGATAAAAGAGTCACAAACAGAAAAAAATTGGATTGTGATATGTGATCATTGACAATTATTTTTAATTTAATTCAGAAAGAGAAAATGGAAGATTGCAGAATGCTAAACAGAACACCATACAACTTTTTGTATCCTTATTACTGGCAATTCTCCAACATATGACCATTTCTTCTCATATTATAATTGAAATGTCATGCACTTCCTCTCTCTCCTCATTAAAGCTATTGCACAAGTATGTCTGAGCTTCTTATTCTCTAAGCTTAGGATAGGGCTGAAAAATGAAAAAGTGATTGAGCTTAATGTTATTTATCACCTTTAACATCAATTTCTAAGATTCATCTACTTTAGATGGCTTCACATAAAAAAAGGTACAATTTTGCATTTAAAGCTTTTCGAATGCACAGTGGAGCATCCTAATTGCTATTCCCAAGCCCATATGGGAATGGTGTTTATTGATCTTTGTATCACGTTACCAAAGTACTATATGATAAATGTTTTATTTCCTTAATGAATTTTTCAAGTTTTGTGCACAAATTCATATTAATTCTGCTGTGACAAAAAAATCTAACTTAAAAAACAGTATTTCAAGAAGCTTATAAAAATGAAATGAAAGTGCAATGTATACATCTTACAAATAGAATAGAGGCACCAACCAGGACAAAGTTCTAGAATATCCCAAACAAATGTTAGGAAAATTGGCGAGAGAGAATACTATCTTTCTTAATATTAATAAACTTAAGTGTCAGTATATGAACATGACACTTTACATTCCTTGCAGGGCATAAAACAGTCATGAGGAACTTTGTAAGGTATTGGAGTTTATTGATTAAATCAAGTTGTTATGCTCATGTTACACAAGTGCTTCTGGAAGGAAATGTCACCGTAAGAGGTGAAATATACTGTCTTCTGAAATTGTTGTCAGGTGACTTGACTTGTTCAATCTTGAGATTAAGGCACATTGTGATTTCTGTAAAGATGATATGTGATCAGTAAGAGATGTGTCAAGTCTGTCATTACACCAAATAATTTTAAATAGTGGCTATGACTATGCATGGTGCGACTAAGCAGTTTCTTATCCACAAGACTTTTTTTTATAGCAGCACAAAAACGATAATCTTAGGAGTAAACATTTCTTGGTTTTATTGATGATGGACAAGGAACTGAAAAATCATACTACATTACAGCAAAATATCACTTAGTTTTTTCTCACTTGAGTTTTCATCAATTAAGTAAGTAATATATTTAACATGAGAGGTGTCATTAACAGGTTATTTAATCTTGTATATTTATCAAAATTTTTCTTATCTCTAGTCATGGAGTCTGTATTCCTAATCCCTGTAATGTAGTTCCCATATAGGCTCTTATGACCAGTCCAGCAGCATGCCTATTAATGGGAACATGAAGCTGCCATTTTATGAAATTTACCATGATCCTTGTGCAATATGTTACAAATTTCTGATTTGAAATACATCGTGAAAAATATCTTTGCTAGGGGAAACTTAAAACTCATGAAAATACCTTCATTACTGCTATGGCTAAAACTTTTCCACTCCCATTTGATATGTTCACCATGCCGTTTTCGAAATATTAGAAATAATAGACAATAGAGCTAGGTTTTGGGGGGCGTAACAGCCATTTTGAAAATTCAAATGTTTTTCAACACAATGATTTTTAATAATTCAAGTACATAAATTAGAAACTATGACATTTTATTACAGCATCTAAACAATATGGCAGAGTTACTTCAATATTCTTGTGTGTTATTAAATGTTCCTATTAATAGGTATGCTGCCGGACTGATAACCCAAACTGAACAAGCAGATAATGTCTCTATTCCACAATCATGATTGTTATGAAAATTTCACCCACTGTACTTGCAAGGAATGTAATATGATGTGGTTACTTAAATCCCTTAAATAATTTTGCATCTCTAAACCAAACAAGACTGTGAAAAGTAATAAATTGATGCAAATAACACTGGTAACTGTATACTGTAAGTACCACGGGAATGACACTGCTGATTACTATCCTCCACGTGTCTGTGTGCATTCAAATCCCCAGCCAACCTGTCACTTCAGAATTTCACTAAGATATAATCCTAAGTATTTTGGGTATATGAGAACTTTCTGAATATAAAGACATTTTCAGTTACAGTACGATTGTTGGCTGTTTACAACTGTAATGAGAATATCTGAGCCATAAAAGCACACTAAGTACTTTGTAGAAATCATCTCCCTTGAATGGTTTTTACATCAATAACAGCATCATGTTGTAATTAAAGTTTTCAATTACAGTGAGACATTGGTATTCCCAAGCTGATAAAGTAAATGTATTGATTTTTGTGCCCGTTATTAAAGTGCAACATAATACATACATGTCCAATCATAAGTATTTTACTCAAATTTTAAAATTCACTAAGCAGTACGGGCCTGTTTAAAGCATGGATGCTTGTGAATGCTGAATGAAGTATATTCTGTCACTGAGAAATAAAGCAAAACAAACATTAAATTAAATTCACCTGAACCACTAGGCTCATAGAGCCGTCGCTTATTCCAGGATTCAATGGCACAAGCAGATGAGAGTACATGACTCCCCTGGACGGGATGCCAGTCCATTGCAGATTAATTTCCCAGCAGTGCTGGTACTCAATTTACAGCTTATTGGATTGGAGCAAGTAGAGTAAAGTGTCTTGCTCAAGGACACATTGCAGCGCTCACGACGGGAATTAAACCCGGTACCTTTTGCATATGAGCATGACTCCTTAACCACTGAGCCACTTCACCTTTCAGAACCAACATTATAGTTTCATACTCAAATACATCCCAAATTTTGAAATATGGCATATAAAAAATATTGCATTATGGGTAATTTTAAGTTCCCCAAACTGATTATTATCAAGAATTTTGTTCAGTTCCCATAGACTGATTTACAGTAAAGAGTACACCAAGGCATAGGTCATCCATTTCTTATTGATTTCAATTTAGAGGAATTTAAGAGTTATCTGGATTTTGCCTATGGCATGTATAAAGGTCTTATTGTGATATATGAACATTGATTTCATGATAAGTGGCCTTCCTCTCTATAAAACTTGTAAATAGGTTAATATCTGAGCAGTCAAGATAGTGCCACAGGCTTGATTCAGACTAACACAAAATATCAGCATGCATAATTACCAAATACTATTATAATAGATTATCAATCATATATCAGTGTGATATAATACATCCACAAGCCTTTGTCTCACCTGGTCTGACATGTAGGCCACCAGCTTTGACATGATTTCATATTGGTCCATGTTAGGATACAACTCCTGTTGCTTTTTAATCATCTTCATCTTTGCAGCCAGAAGAGAAACTACAACCGACTCACTTGCCGTACCCTGGATGAAAAATTAAACATATTCAATTGGTCTGCATTTTGTTATCACTTTATACTTGAATGAATCATAATTATTACAACCCCTTATTATTAAACAAAGATAAGTTTATAACTCCAAAATACAGTTACAAAAAGAAGCTATTACACCATTTCTTTCATACTGAAATAGCGAATAAGTATAAGAATATTTCCAAATTCTAGAAACAAGTGAAATTCCAAACGGATAATAGTTCTTAAAGAAATATCTTTTAAGCATACTTGATCAGTAAATATTGTTCAGATGTGACATGCTTGGAGAGAAGAAAGCTTCTCCATATATGAGGCATGTATAATATTGGTTTTCCACCAATTTTCATAATTTAGTGGAATTTGTATATATAACATAATATTACATAACAAGATGACGGGCTTAGATGGGTTAGTCACCCCATAAAAAGCCCAAACTAACACCACCACCACAACAAAATATATAATTTCTTCGTCCCTGATACTGAACCATAATTTTCACATCAGCTAAAACAACTTGTGTTAATGTGCTCCACTACACACGCATTGTAAATTACTATACAAAAGATATCAAGTCAGAAAAAAGTAGAGGGCTAGTAATGCCCCCTTTCTCCCTTCAAATCCCACCTATGACTACAAGTTACATTCTAACCAACCTGCTAATGTATTTGTTGTCCTTGTTTTTAATTTGAAGTTAGAACCCTGGCATTCAAGCATAGCATATAAGGCCATTTGCATACAGCAGGAACTTGTAAATATGTCAAGTGTAGATTCATTATGTTTTTGAATGAGGGTGACACAACCTATCCAGTTTGGAGATAGATATCCCCCTTCCCCCCTTCCCCAAGAAGATGTGCTGGGGTATGTATCAATTGCTGTTGGGACCTGCTTTCAGCTGAAATTCATAATAATCAGCTCCTTTGATTTTATGTCTATCTCAGAATATTTTGACAAACTTTGTCATATTTGAACAGCATTAAATGAAATACATACACTGTGCCTTTCACCACATACATTACTGATGTATACAAGTTGACACCTAAGCATTTTAAGCTATTAACAAATGGAGGCATAATGTGAGAATAATAACTATGATTGAGTAAAATATACTTCTTCAAAGTACTTGCATCTTTTCTTGAAACTTACTTGAATGACCCCTCCTCCGTGGCCACTTTCTCCAGCTAAAAAACAATCTGGAAGTTTCAACATCTTTCCCAACCAATCCATAACCACTGTTTCAAGTTCTGTACAAGCTGGGCTGGCAATCTATTGAAACAAATGAAGCATTCAACACAGGCAAATATAGGTACTTATATACAGCTAACAAAAAACATCTACACTTTTGAAACTAAGAAGACGAAACCATTTTGCATTTTTCAGGGACTGTAGTTAGGTATTATTGTGGGTACAACATATAGTGTAAAAAGCAAATAAAATGTTAATATTGAAGGTGAAATATTGACAGCAAATCATCATAGTATTTGCATACTGAGAAATAGAACAAAAGACACTGGAAAATAGAATAAAGATTTTCTCAGATATATGGAGCAAGGTGGGGAGTTTGTCCATTTTTCCCCCACTTTTTCCATACTTACATTTACGAACAGAGGGTGGTGATATTTTATTCTGTTGGTTAAGATTTTAATCCGCTAGTTTATATTTGAATCCATCCGTTCATATTTTAATCCATCGGTTCAGATTGATGCATTGGTTCAGGTTGGTGTCGTCAGTTTAGATTGGTGCCGTCAGTTCAGATAAGTACCGTCAGTTCAGATTGGCGTTATCGGTACACTTGCACCATCAACCTTATTAATATGTGTGCGGTGCAGGTAGTGTCAGTTGAGACTAGAGCCAAGTGTCGAGTAATCATGTAATAAAATGTTATTTTGACAAGCAATTGATCATAACTTCTCAGAAAAGGAGGTTCATCATTATAATATAATAAACATTTGTACGATTTTATATTTAAATACATGAAGTAAGACAGAGAGAGAGAGGGGAAGAGAGAGAGTGGGGGGAGGTGAGTGTCAGGCACACACGATACAGAACAGGCTCATTTTAAAAGTTTGACAACATTTACACAAGTTTGTAGTAAATTATTGAAAACCTTTATTTTAGACTATGCATATTTTTCAAAAGAGTGACGATAAACCTATAACCATGTACAAACGTAAACAATAAAACATGACTATATTTCTACATTGTGTGTTTTCATGATTTTGTGTTTTGTATATTGTGTATTATAGCTCTTTGACATAAAGTTTGACTGATATAATACACCTTCCTAATATGCGTTGAGACATACGTTTTTGCCCTTGAAATGTCAATTTTACGAGAGCTTCAGCTACCGGCGCTTCGCTTCTATTTAAGTGATAGTGAGGATGAACCTCATAAAGTCCATGAAATAGGTTAAAGTATTGTATAAGTGTGGTGAATACTGTACGTATTGTTTACCCTGGACCCCATGCCGATTAGTCGACTGCACCACAACATAGCTTATCTAGGATAAATAGGATATCCTATAAGATAAAGGTTATACGTAAGTTCAAATTTTGGCCGTATCTCCAAATGCTCTAACTCAGCTTCCCTCTAATCATCCTGAAACTTACCCATGAGAATCCTACACAGCCAATAGCATCGCTCAACATATCTCCCAAGAGAGCAGGATAAGAACTGGCAGTAGGAAAGTAGGCGTGAAAATGAGGGCTGTGCCAGTGAGTTACCTAAAACAAAAACGAGAAATGAAGATCAGTGAATATTCATGGCCCATAAACATAGGCAGGATTTGAGGGAGCAAAGGGGGCACTTGACCCCCACTTTTTCCCAATTTTTTAAAACACTTTGTATGGTGATTTTTTGCAACTTAGCATGATTTTGTGATTTCCCCCTCTCCACCTTTGACTTTGTCCCCCTACTTTCAGTGGGCAAATCCTGCCCATGACCATGACAAGTGTCTTGGCAAAATCAAAATGGAGAAACACCCTCAATAATAGCTACATAAGTTTCCATGAAAATACCATATTCAATAATGTAATTATATTATGTAAGCACACCATTCCACTTTTTTATGTAAATGCAATATTTTCTTAATCCTGGTAAAGACAAGGTTTGCTGTGAAACTTGTTTTTGCAATATTACAACACAATATATGGTCTGTCTAACAGGGGGAAACAGGGTTACAATTTCAGACTGTTGAATTCAAGGGACAGGGAACCACCCTGTGAGTGAATTAAGGGGGAAACTGAAATTTGGGGGAAAGAGGGATTTTTTCGTGGGGAGGGGAAAGATATCCTCCTCAATCTGCAATTATAAAAATGTCCTTTCATCCGTTCATAATGTAAGAGACAGCATTTTAATTTGAGTGAAAATTGATATGAATGCCTGACCTTTCCATGATGATGTACATAAACTTCAAATGATTCATCTCTAAAGATGATGTAACTTTCTTTGGTTTTCATGCATTCTTATCCATGTGAAATTCAGGTACTAAGATTGTAAGATTAGGAGCATATGACACAGCAGCTTATTGTATGTCACAGATGTTTTCACCAATAATTGCTGTCCTCTGAGCAACAATAAATGTGGTCTCCTATTAAAGCTAATAACCAATTAAAGCACAAAAGAGAGGAAGTTTACTAAGCACAACCCAGAAATAATTGACGATGCAATTAAGTAACATAATGAGATTTCCAACTTGATTGGCAGTTGGCAAATAACGTGAATAAGCTTGAATTGTGACAGGAGGAAAAAGAATTGTGACATAATAGGCTTTTGCTCCATACCACTACCTTTTATCTCATAGATTATTTTTAGATATAGGTATAGAAGAATAGGTAAAACATGTAGAAAGAAGAGAAGAGAAATCAGTTTCAGAAATCTTCTGAACTTTAAGATGATAAGCTGAAAAATTGATTAATAAACAAAATAAATTCTAGGCCCAGTAAAGTAATTCAATCTGTAACATTATGGACCCTTACCATGCAGTCAAAATACTTGTAGAGCTTTGCTAACTTAACCAATTATGTAGCATTATGACCAACTCTTGAAAATCTTTAAATGCATTTCAACCTGATACAGTCACATCAGTTCTCACACTGTGTAATATTGCTTTTCTAACACATGCATCCATATATCAATTGCAGTTACTACACATTGTTCTATCAAGTGAGATAATCAGATAATAGCAACACTCAACTAAAAAAGCTATACAACATATTATTACAATTAAAAGTAACTGCTTTATTTCCCTTGCACACCGACTTTTTAACTAATTGATATTTTGTTATTGATATTTTTCACCTCTTGGAAAACCTTTTCAAATGTACCCAATTTCCTTTTATGCGCTGTAAATCAGGAGGGATATTCTTCAGAAGGCCTGCAAAGGGTGCAAACAATATTCAATATTAACAGTTCTTAAAGCAGATTTCAAATTAAAGAAGGAAAAGAGTCATATTCATAGTTACTCATATTAATTTTGTTGCATAAATACCAAACGATATGGTTTTGTCATTGTTCCCAAAGACCCAATTAGCATTTAAAACCAGATATCTTGTTAACGTGGACAGCAATATACAATAAAAGTAACTTTCTGATTGAATATACACAATACTGAGAAGCAGTGGTGGGGGCAGGGGGAGGGCAGGGGGAAATTGGCTTCCAGTGAAGATTTCTGAGAGGGTGCTGAATACTCACACGGGTGCAAAAATTGTCTTGAGAATATATTTTGATATACTTTTTATTTTCAACTTCTGTAATTTGTATCATTTAAAAAACAAATGTTGTAAATGTTTTTTTTCCCAAAGCTTTATTCTTAAATCAAAACTTGAAAATCATCCCTGGACCCCAACTAAAGACACAATAGTGTAGTCAACGGGATCCTACATTTGAATGTTTGTTCTAACTTTAATGTGGAATTGACACAATTTTGAAGCAATTTTCTGATACCAAAATCATGCAAAAAATGCTAAGCCTCTAGGGGCTTCGCTCCCTGGGTGCCTCCCTCCCAGAGTGCCTCCCTCCCCAAAGGGCCTCCCATAACTTTGACCAGGTACTTTGACCATGGACAGCTAGATTTGACACAGTATTAAACATTTTGCTGTTATCAAAAGCACGAGAAATGCAAGGCTTCACCCTAGATTATACTCCATATCTTTTAAAGCAATTTTTTGCTATCAAAATTACGAGAAACAAATAGGGCTTCCAGGGGGTTTTACCCTTATGATTTGACATGATTTTAAACAATCTTTTGATTCCAAAATCATGAGAAGCGCAAGACTTCCGGTGGCTTTCCCCCTAGATTTCTGCTATAAAATCACAACAAACATAGGGCTTTACCACCTGGGCTGAGTTCATCACGGCTTCACATTAGATTTGATACAATTGTAAGCAATTTTTTCCATCAAACAGTCAAAAGCGCAGGGTGATATGACAAGAGTTTAAGCAATTTCCTGTTATCAAAATCATGAGAAAGGCAAGACTTCAAGCCCCTTGGGCCCCTAACAGGGCTTAAACCCTTCAGTTTAAACAATATCAAGCAATGTTCTGCACTCAAAAATGCAAGAAATGCAGGGCTTCCGGCCTTCAGGGAATATGTGTCCATAGATTTGACACAATTTTCTACTTCCAGAACTTGCTTTTGTCTGAAAACCCGTGAGGAATTTACTAAGACATTAATGCATCCAATTCTGGTCGAATCTTGACTGCCCTATCTTTATTATCTTTTTCGGACAAAAGTTATGAAAAATATCATGATTTTAGCATTTTTTAGACCAAAACTTGGCAAAAATGAAGCTTCTGATAGCGATACAACGCGAAATAAATTTTCAGAAAAGCCAATTCACATACTTTCGATTAAATCAAAAAGAGCAACAATACCCCTCTTTAAAAGCAATATTTGAAAACAAATTCACCTACTAGGACAACGCAATGTAGTCAAAGCGGTAACATGTGGGATTACAACGTGGGTTCGAATGCCGAGCCCAATGCGTGGCTTTGTTTTTCACAAGTAATTACAGCAGTAATTATTTTTTGTCTATTTTCATTGTTCTTGTATGTTTTGCTTTGAGAAAACAAATTTAAACTGGTATCATTGGAAAGGAAATTTCACAAAGGATCTTAATATGTAAAAAAAATCAGTCACACTTTGGACCCCCTGGGTCACAAATAAGTTAAATGGGAATATTTGTAAATTACTGTACAGTGTATAATCTTACAGGCACCTGCTCATAACTGTACAATATTTACAAGCCATCTAAATGTGGACCTGTGAAATATTTTGTGGGCGGTACATCCTACTTGTCCCCTGGCTCTACAAATGACAGCACCCTCATTATAGAGTAAAATGTTATTTGATACATTTCTAGTTATGTTCAGTAAATTTAATGTCAGTTTCCAGTTGTTGTATGACTGTAAAACATTTTAGTGCCATCTTATAATTCTGACATACAATTCACAGATTCTTTCACATTGTCCTAAAAGTGTTACATTTCTATTTGGGGCCTACAGTGACCTCCTTGCACCTATTAATATTTCATTAAATATACTTTTCTCCTACCTGCCGATTATAGATTCGTAAAAATGAAATCTGAAGCAAGCACATACAGTATGTTATTTTGGCCATACCAACAAAATGATAATACTTTTAAATCAGATCACATAAAAACCACAGGCAATTATCAGCAAAATGATAATACTTTTACATGTGGATCAGATCACTTGAACACCACAGGCCATTATCAGCAAAATGATACTTTTAGATCAGATCACATGAAAACCAAAGGCCATTATCAATAAAGTGTTAATACTTTTAAATCACATCACATGAAAACCACATGCCATTATCAGCAAAATGATAATACTTTTAGATCAGATCATTTGAAAACCAAAGGCCATTATCAGCAAAATGATAATACTTTTAGATCACGTCACATGAAAACCACGGCCTATTATCAGCAAAATGATACTTTTAGATCAGATCACAATAACATAAAAGCAACAGGAAATGAGGTTTGTAAGGTCTCCCTGATGACTCTCTAATGACATCATTATTTCAATTCTTAGTATAGATGTGGATAATGAACTCTACCTCTCAATTAGTGGATGTGAAAAACAATTTTAAATTGAGTAAATGGAAGCTCTTGTGGTTGGTCACTGCAACAAGGACAGAAAAACCAATCAAAGGAAATGCATATATAGAATGTACCTTGAAAGGTGTGAAACCAGTATCATGCTGGTCGCAAAAACACTTACAATGGCTTATTTCTGTGGTAAATCTTGTCTTAACATATGACAAAGGACATTTTGGGAAAGGACTAGATAAAGTTTTTCAAAATTCAGTCCTCTAACAAAGAAAATCCCTTTTACTTTTCCTATAGCAAATAGCTCAAACATCTAAGAAACTGAAACAAGCTCAACACACATAACATTTAATCAAGGGATTTAGCACACGAGTGAGGCCATCCGTAAGATTTTTAATGTAGCACAGCTTGTTCATAAAGGTTTAGCAAAAAATGCTTATTTAGTCAACAAAGGTTGTGCGTTTACATTTTACAAACTAAAATATTGTCATTTAAGACCAAATAAAATATTTGAAAAGGTACTTTTGTTGGGTTAGTAGGGATAAAACAAACAAACTATTTTAACTATCTTTACAAGGTATTCCCTGCAATTTCAAATTGTATTTTAAAGGGCAAGTTCAGAGGTCAAACATGTTCATTTATGATTAAAAATAATATTTTTTAAAGGATATATTTAGGTTTTAGCTCTCTAGAAACTAGACCAGCAGTCATAGGCGCTGATCCTGGGAGGGACAGGGAAATGTCCCCCAATAATTTTGTTAGGGGACAAATATCATTATGCCCTTCCCCCCCCCTCTTCCCTAAAATGAAACCTTATATAAAGCCTATATGGCTGGTTAGACCACTTTCTGGGTTTGTCCCCATCAATTCTAAAAAGAAATCACCTCCAACACTAACAGTGACATCTCATCCTCACAATTTATTTCTTTCATGAAACTTTGTGACTTGACAAGCATTGGATATGAAAACAGGGCTTATAATAGTTTGATTTACAACCTAAAAATTTTATAAGTTGGAAATTATTTTCAAATTTGGGAAAAATGTAAAATGACTCAAATGAGTAGTCAAATAAATAAATTACAAATTTGTTTATTTTATAGAATAAACAAATTACAAATTTGTTTATTTCAAAAAAATGAATTACAAATTTGTTTATTTCATCAAATAAATAAATTACAAATTTGTTTATTTCATCAAATAAAATAAACGAATTTGTTAAGAAAGTGAGGGTGTGGCACTCTTCTAGCTTTTACATCAGTCATTTTAATACAAACTTTTCACAATTCTTTAAATTCAAAAATCTCCTGATTGGAAAAAGATACCAATGCATTTTCTTCTGTTCTTTATTTTGGTTTTCGTCTGCTGTAATACAACATAGAATATGAAAACTCAACTAATGTTTTAACAGAATAATCATGAAGTCAAACTGAACATTTGCATTCCATACGATAGAAGATAATTGATTTTGATGCATCTCAAAACCACACCAACCCCCTTATTGAATAAGGAGTCAAGAAGTCAAAATGTTTTGCCAATTTGATCAGTTGAAATTTTGATAGCGAATGTACAACATTTTAACTCTTGCAGCGATAAAATCCAAAGTGCATGGATCATAACAGACCACATATAAAAATGTCAATAAATTCCATCAAGAAAGTTTCAAGAACATCGATAGGAAGTTCATGATGAGAGCATTGCTGAACCTCGTGCCCTTTATGGTAAACACCATGCGGGGGAAATAATGAGGTAGAGAAATAGCTGCGGGGGAAAACTGGCAATTTTCACTACAGCTGGCAAGTAATGGCTAATTGGAGAGAGTGTAATTGGATAAATATAGGTGAACTGGAATGTGCTGAAAGGATACACTTATCTACAACATATATTAAATGCAGTGATAGTAAGCAGAAAATTTGAGACCATATTGATACAACCTCCAAGCAACTGAAAACTGAAACAATTTAAAAAACTAAAAGGAAGACAAAACCTTCCTTCAGGCAGCAAGCACTGAACTTGATAATGGTGCTGATAAATGCTTTCACACTATCTTGATATATATATTTAAACAAACAGAAGCACCATCCGTTCAATTGTTTAAAAATCCATTAGAAACTAGAAAAAATTGTCATCAGATCATTTCAAAATGGACTATTTTACATTTTGGGGAATTTTATAATTTATTTCAAGTTTGTATTCAGAAATTTGATGTATGAACATCCAAACAATAATGTTAATCCTCAGCTGATCTAGAAAGGGGCAGGCTTGGTGTCACTGGCCAAACGGGACATTAATAAGCGTCATTGAAGGCATTGAAATGTAAAAAAGGGAGTAATCAATACAAGCAACATTTTTATAATGAGGAACTGTGATACACTCTAAAAACACATTGGTTAAATTTAACCACAAAAATGTTAATTTTCAACCAGGAACAATGTCACAGAGTCACCGACCTATTCCTGGTTATTATGACCAGGATTTCCTGGTCAGTAAAGGTTAACCCCAAATCATAGTTATTCTAACCAGGACAAACATCTCGGTGAATTTAACCAGAAAATGGTGAATTTAACCAGAAAATGGTGAATTTAACCAGGAAATGGTAAATTTAACCAGGAAATGGTGAATTTAACCAGGAAATGGTGAATTTAACTAGGAAATGGTGAATATAACCAGGAAATGGTGAATTTAAGCAGGAAATAGTTAATTTAACCAGGAAATGGTGAATTTAACCAGGAAATGGTGAATTTAACCAGGAAATAATGAATTTAACCAGGAAATAGTGAATTTAACCAGGAAATGGTGAATTTAACCAGTATGTCAATGGAACACATATTTGACCAGGGATAATTTTTCAGAATTCTAACCAGGATATGGTGAATTAACCAGGATGTCAATGGAACACATATTTGACCAGGGAGAATTTTGGTGAATTTAACCAGGATGTCAATGGAACACATATTTGACCAGAGAGAATGTCAGAATTCTAACAGGGTTGTCAAACTAATGCTAAAATGACACTTCTCTCCTCTCCCAAATGTTTAAATAACTCCTTGCAATCTCCTTTAGAAACAGATTGCTAATTAAAGACAACATACAGGAATGCACAAATAGCAAGAAAACAAGGTGTTATCACTGTTGTTACATTTATTACACCTAAAAATACAACTGCCAGAGAAAATGGTAGAGAAACCTTGCAACTGGTAAATTTCATTCTTCAACAAAAAATGTCCAAGATGCACTACCATCCAGCGATAGTGCTGTCATTACAAACCTGAAGTGGGCAAATGAAATATTGTGTAAGACAGTTTAATCTTTATTAAACATATTTTATGCTGATCTTCAGAACAAGATTAGAGGGCAAATGGGAGGGCAAATGGGAGGGGGGGGATTATCCCACTCTGCTACTGCAAACAACAATCTAATTACTTGAAAAGGGAATCTAATCTCAAGCAAATTCCTTTATTCATTGCCAATAACTGACCTCTGTAGTAACGTCACATCAGCGGCAGTAATGATCGGATTGGCTTGACAGTGATTTTGTCAATATTTCGACCAATCAGAAATGTTGGGCTGTGGTGTATTTTTGTATGCACTATACTACGATATCTGCCATTAAACTATAAGTTTACTATTAAAAATTGTCATTTTTACCACATTAAACATTTGTTAACTGATAATGTATTATCACAACTCAAGTATCTTGATAACAACTTTCGTTAGCATTGCATTCTTAAAATCTTTAGAAGCATTTTGACACATTTCCCATATCCAACAAATACCACGTAACCCCCAAATTAACCTTGAATCTTAAAAACATGAACACCACATATCATGGAAACAAACCAAGATGTTATTAAAAGTTTGTTCATGCACTAGACTAATAAAGACTTGTCTTAAGTGCAATCTCTGCTGGGGTTGTTTTCCCCTTATCCACTCCAAGTCCTTAGACAGTCTTCTGGATGAATTCCCAAGAAGATGCTGCTTCCTATGGGAAATTCAAGTCCAGAATATAAAAGAGTTTAGAGCAAACATCCAGAGACTGCAACAAAGACTTTGTTTCAAAGCTCGCCTTTCAGTTATAACAAATGTAGAAGCAGGATCTTCCCGAGCACACAAGATGAGAATGTATGGCTGCCGATTTGTTACTTCTTCGAGGTACTAAGGCAGTTAGGGATGTTCTTCCCAAGCCCCCAAGATGAGAATGTATGGCTGCTGATTTGTTACTTCTTCAAGGTACATAAGATGTTTGTACCAATCTACAAGAAAAAAAGTATGAAATTATGAATCACTCACATGAAGATCTATATTCAAGCAGGGAGCTGTTATGATTCAAGCTTACCATCAGAACTCACATCACTAGAGAGCTCTCTTTGGCAATTCACAAAAATTACAACATGCAATGTATTCTGGTATTAGGATGTCCCCCGTGATGTTGCAGGTACATAAGATAGAAGTGCTGTTTTTGGCCCTGTATGATGACCCAGAAATACAGAAATAAACCAGTGTTTCATGCTTCATTACATATTCCATGTAAACATATTAAAAGTTGATATTACTTTTAACAAGTGAAATATTATTTCATTTCATTGTGTAAAATACATTGTTATCAAGTCAAAACAGTTGCATTTTACTTTATCAACTGTGCTCTTGCGAAAACCATCAACACAATGGCTTTTACTGAATTTATACCATAGGCGTATGGGCACAATTTCATTTAGAGGGGGCAAATAAAAATGCCCGAAAAATGCGTTCCCCACACATAGCACGCACCTAACAGCATGGGGTCCAATGGCAAAGGGGTCCAGAAGCTCAAAAGATTCCTTGTTTTTGATGGCCCAAATGGCTTAAAATTTGATGAGGAATTTGCAGGAAGGCAGTTTTTATATTTTTTAAGTGCTCAAAATAAGAAAAATCACAAAAAAATAATCTGTGAAATTAAAAATGAAAGCATAACATCTCATTTCTGCATGCAATTTAATGTAAATTAAGCAGAGTTTATGTTGGATACTTATGGCATGAGTAACAGTAAACCAAGATGGCGGAAAAAACAAAATGGCTGCCAAAATCAGAAAAATAACAAAAATTAATCTATAAAATTCAAAATTAAAGCATAATATCCCATGTCTACATGAAACTGAATGTAAATTAAGCAGAATTTATGTTGGATACTTAGGGCATGGTTAACAGTAAACCAAGATGACAGAAAAACAAAATGGCTGCCTCAAAGAAAAAAAGTAATGAAAAAACATTAGAAAATCTTTTTGAGATGAAACCATTTCTCTGTCTGTTTATTTGATACATTTTGTAAATGCGCTTTTTGATTGCTTTTATGTTACCCAAGATGGCGAGTAAAACAAAATGGCCACCCCTGTCAGCTTTTCCATGTTGGAACTTTATATAATCAAGCTGAAAATTTTGCTTTGTTTCCATTTCATCCAGTAAACAATATTCTGGTTACGATCTTTTAATTAATCATACATTGTCAGATCGTTAAAGGTCACTCAAAATGACGAAAAACAAAATGGTGCCTGTATATACAATAACTTTTAAGAATCCTACAATGGAACTAAATTGTCTTCCGTTGGTGAATTCCCCATTAAATTACCCCTTGATTAGTTAGCCAACAATAATTAATGGTTGTACATCAATGAAGGATTTCATCGAGTCCAACACCGTCACGCTTCTTTCCTTTGTTCCTTCCAGGGGAAAGAATGACTGGCAAAATTTGAGCTGACACTTTATTTTGGTCTGTAGATATGGTATACAAAATATGATTAGGTCATCAACTGATAAACATGGGTAAAACATTCTAGTACTTTGATTTGAAAAGAAAAGATGAATGTACATTTATTGCATAAGAAGTAATGAGTGTACTATACCAAGGTCATGGTGGTTATCATAGTACATCTGTGGACTGGTAGACTGTTCACTAAAGGAAGTGAAAGGATTCAGTCCCCAGAAAAGTACTTGCTAGCACTCTGAACAGATGCAGAATACATTTAGTGTAAGCATATAATTAGCCCCTTCCTACTGTAGCACTTACAGCAAAAGGAAGGAATGGAGACAAATTGACACTGCCACATACATTTCAATTTGGACAAGCTGTCTGTACTGTTGGTTGATAGTTGTTTAATGGTGTTACCTTGCCCAGACAAGTGCACAGGACACCACAGGGTCGGAGTATAAAAAAGTAATGTCCAAAACTGGTATGTCCAAATGTGAAAGGAAAAAATGAAAAGTTGGTAAAAAAAAAAAAAGAGAGGGGGGGACTGGAAATGAGACACGGAAAGAAGAGAACATGAAAACCTGGAAAAGTGAGATTACATTATGTTATACTATTTTATATCCTAATAATGCATAATGTCATGTTAGGGAAGGGGGTCCCGAGGAGAAAATTTTGAATGGAATAAAGTTACCCTGTGATTGGAAAGAGGGCAATCAAAAATCACAGGAATTACAAAAAGGCAGTTGATGGGATGGGGTACTAAAAAGGTGCACTTTAAAAGTTTGTTGTTGGTGCACTGGCTTCAGGTCATTTGCCAGCAGGCATTTTGAAGGGTATTGATGTCTGAGGAGTGGGAGCAGGTTTAATTGAGAAAATGTTTGGTGGCGAGGTCAGCCCTATCATTTCTCCTAATACCAACATGGCTGAGGATCCAGACAAACACAACATTCTTATTTAAAAGAGTGGGGGCCGAGGAGGTTCTGTTAGACGTAGCCTCTCTGAATCTTCTCTTTCAGTTTCACAGACCGACTTCCTTTTTTTCTTGCCATGATTTTAAGCAGTGATGAATTAGCAAATCAGCCAGTGGCAGTGGTAATGCTGAAAGAAATTACATTCAAATGGATTCACTGATGTAATTACAATGTAATTAAAGTCAGTTGCTATAGACCTTTCCAAACAGAGTTTAGTTGAACGTGATTTCTTCAGCACTTCAACCAATCAACTGCTGGGGGAAATGTTCCTTTGTTTTCAACCAATCAGGCACAGTTTTTGAAAATTTTGAAGAAAAAAATTTGTAAGCAGCATTTTCATGTATAACGCACATATGATACATGCACTTGAAAACATTTTTCATGCGCATAGTTTCACACCGCGAGTGAATTGTGCAGACAGCCAAGATTCCCCAGTATTCAATTGGACGGTAAGATTCCCCAGTAAACTATTGGTCTATTTTGGTCACATGATCTTTGGCCATGTGACATTATTTAAATTAGACAGCCAAGATTCCCCCAGTATTCAATTGGACAGTAAGATTTCCCCAGTAAACTATTGGTCTATTTTGGTCACGTGAACTTTGGCCATGTGACATTATTTAAATTATATTCCCAGAAATTGCTGATGCAGATTTGTAAAGATTTATACAGTTGAATTTATACCTGTGTCAATAGTGGATGGACTAACTGCCAGGTAGCTGGTCCATGATTTCCCCTGCTTATTGGCATCATAATATATTATTTTTTCTGCATATTTTGATGTCCACTGAAATTACAAACGATTTACATGGTCAGGGTAGAAAGCCTGGAAACCCAGCTCCACCTGATACAAAATAAAATGAAAATGAACAACAATTAATGAAGAAATTGATTGGTAATCAAATCAAGGTCATGTGACAAACCATGACTCTCTAAATTCAGGTATACAAGTCAGTAATTCTTTATCAAGGTGCCCCAAACAATGTACCAAATATCTGTGTGATTTTGTCTGCTTGAATTAAAATTGGGCTTGTCGGTCAAAAAAGCTTCAAGTAGAAGAAAGTTTCCATGCTTCTGAGCAGATCTGTATTGTGTTTTAATCAGTGCAGATATTACTGATAATTCACTTACCATACCAAGGGTGTCAAACATACTAAAGTTAAGTTGCAAGGAATATGTCCAAAAAGGAAATAGAAATCATTAGGAAAATATATATGTGAGTCTAATGTTACACTGATAAGTAATTATATGTTTTCTCCCCCTAATTCTGTTTTCTAGTGATTTTCTGTTTTCTTGGGTTCATCTTCTTGGTTATTTTCGAGATATATATATTTTTTTTTTGCTTTGTCAAGTTTTTTTTTTTTCTTTCTTTTTTTGCTTTTCAAAAGGTTTTTTTTTTATGATTTTTGTTTAATCTTTCATTATTTTATTAAAGTAGTTTTTTTTATAGCTTTTCAAGAGGTTTTCAAATAATCCAAAAAATAGAGGGAGGTTGTGTTGTGAACTTCCTTCCCTTCAACAAAGGCCAATAAGTTTACTTTCAAACTAAAACTTTGTTTATACAATATAATTCGAGCCATATTTTTAACTTTGTAGATTCAAGTAATATATATTTACAATTTACATTATACACTTTTCAGTACACCTTTATTAGGGTGCCCTTTCTTGTGAAGAAAAAACTAATAACTATTGATTATAAAATATGAAATTATATTAATCATATGATCTAATAATCTCTCAAAGAATGATACTCATACTAACCTCATTTTTTCATATCCAAATTCTTATAATAGAAAATTGTTCTGGCTCTTAACAGCAGGGCCGGAAACGCATAGTTTTTGGGTTGGATACGCATGCTTTTGGGGCCGGAAATGCATGCTTTTGAGGCCGGGAACGCATGCTTTTGGGGTCGGAAACACAGTAGGGTGGCCAACAAAATAATCCGCCTACAGTGTTGTATAGGCAACACCCAAAATAAAATTCATAGGGGCACTTATCATTAGTGTCAATAGGAGAAAACCAGTTTTTGCAATATTTGATTATGAAATCAATCGCCAACATTTTTTAGACCCACAGAAATGAAAAAGCATAACTTTTTATTTCTTCAAATTTTTAAAAATATTACTGTCAATCCCTCAAAAAAGTGTCTAAGCAACTGGTGGCAAATTTGAAGGGCCCTTCATACAAATTCAATAGTCTTGAAACTTTATTTTCAGATTTCATTTATTTATTTTTTCCACATTCTTTAACAATATAAAAATTATTTATATAATATAGATTAGATTAAGTGAAGGAAGCCTGAAAAAGCAAGTGCTTGACAAGCTGGCCACCTTTACAAAAAATAAAGAAAAAATAATAACAAAAACAATAACCTACTAAACAAAAGTCTAAAATTACATTTTACAACTTAAATATATACTCTACAACCTCTACAACAGCCCTACACACCCACATAACCCACCCCTACCCCGGACCCTCCAACACCCTTATACCCATTTGTTATGCTGTACTTAAAGTTAATATTTGGTAACAAGATAATTTTTTAGTGTTTTGGTAAATAAAGAGATTGAGGTGATATTCTTAAACAGAGGATCTAGGTTACTCCAGAGGTTATAGTACCCGAATAGACAAATTATCTTTTGTTGGCAATGGTATTAAAGCTGAATAAATAAAAGTAAAGTGGCTATGAATACTTTTGTTTGGTTAAAAATAAAAAGAACATAGACGGTAAGAACTTAAGAATTATTTTATACATAAAACTTCCCATTTGTTGCTTATAAATGTCATAAACGTTCAGGATATCTAAATCTTTAAAAATGCTACCTATGTCAGTATGTGATTAAATGAACAGCCCTTTTCTGCAGTACATATAACCAACCGATCAAGATATGTATGGAAAGTATTACCCCACGCAATGTTACAATAGGATAAATTAGAAAGAATAAGAGAATTATACATTAATAGAATACAACAGGGTACAAAATGCTTAATTTTATATAGAACACCAATAATTTTATATCATGTCAGCTAGCTTATCAAATAAATTCATGTAACATTACAAATAGGCCTTGGGACTAACGTAAGGTGTCATTAATAATTATTAACAAACAAAGCATGATTTCTTAAGTAGTTTTAAGACTAAAATTGATATAATGTGTCATTATAATTATTGAGCCTGGGGAGCTTGAAAATTGCCAATGTTTATCTGCTTTTTTGAGGGGTTGAAATAAACGTTTTCAAAATTTGAAGCTGGGATATGCTTCTATGATGTAGAAAGTAGGCCTAACTAGGGCCTAATGTTAGACTAATTCAATTTTCATTTCTATGGGTGAGGGTCTAAGCCTAAAGAAAATGATTTATTTTTCTGGAAATATGCCATTAGACCAGCCAATATAAAAAATATTTCAAAAAGTCAGCTAATTGAAAACAAAAGAAAATAGTAAATGTCTGTCATGATAAAAGAGGCAATGTTTGAAATGGGGCATTACAATGTTAGCTGGGCCTAACGTTAAGCCTAATACTAACTTTAGGCCTAACATAGTAACATTAGGCCTCACGTTGGATGTTAGTCTAGTTCTAACTTCTAAGTGTTATTTAACACTCGAAGTTGAACGTAGGCTGTTCGGCCTAATATGTTAGTAGGCCTAGTATGACTGAGTAATTGTAATCGTTAATGAGCGGAATGGTTTGCCTGAGTGGGTAGTTAGCTCCAATTCTGTTCACAATTTCAAAGTCAACATTGATAAGTTCTTTATTAACTCTGGGCATCTTTGATTGTTTGTTTTTTTGTGGTGGTGTTAGTTTGGGCTTTTTATGGGGTGACTAACCCTTCTTAGCCCGTAATCTTGTTATCTTATGTTATGAGTAGCGTTAGGCTCTTACACAAGCATAAATGCAACCTGGCCTTAAGCCTTACATTACGCTGCATACAGAAATTTATGCAACATAAGTGAAGCGTTTACTAACATTCAATTTAATTTTTGCTTAACAATTACAAACAATAAGGCCTACAGTACCTTTAATTACATCTTTCAGGAAGGACAAATTTCATTCCTCTAATGTTTCACTAACGAGAGTGTTCAACGTATCCATTTTAGTAAGTTGATTGGCCTACACTTGTGTCAAGTGATAGTAGTTCGGTGTGGTGCAGCGTGCATATCATGCAAAAATGATCCAAGCTCGTAAAGACGTCATTAACCAATCAGTAAAAGTATTTGCTTTTACGTCACATATTTGTGGTTGTTACAACGTTTCCTGGTTATCTCGATGCAACTGTTCCATCTGTGGACCATGTAGAAGCGACACCGTTCCTGGATAAATCTCAGATAAAATAACCAGGTTTACGTTAAAAGTACTTTGACCATGAATATCTAACCAGGTGTTTTTGCAGTGTAAGATGAAAAGAAAGCAAAATAGTTATCAAAGTATGTGTTTGTGAACAAACTGTAGAGTGCTTAGTGAAAAGGAGGCAGGGTGGTACACCTCTCTAACAAAAGAAAACTAGGGGCCTGAATTAACATCAAAATTTTGAATTGTCTTTCCATTGATCCATTCATTCATCAAAAGTTTTAAATATCAAATATAGTCATTAAAATTTGATCAGCTATAATGCAAAAACTGTATCTACATTTAAAATCGTGGCCACAAGTAGTGGGAAAATCCCTGCTTCCTCCACTTATATTATATAGCATAGCATAGCAAGGTTTAATGTCCCGAAAGCATCCATTGCTGGACATTATATTGAGACGACCACAGCCTTTGACAACCAGTTGTGAACTCACTGGTTGCAGACCCACCAGAAATTTAACCCCGGGACGTGTAGGTGAGAGGACAAAGCACTAATCACTACACCACAGAGGTCTCAATTTCCCTACTTTCTTGCAAAGCATGCAACATTGAAAGGTGGGTAGGAGGTAGAAAATGTCACTGTGATTTTGACTCAACACTTTTGGCCATGATTGCAGTCTCAAAACCCAAAGACCACTCTGCTCAAAATTTTGAGTATCAATTAATAGAAAATGACAGACAATTCTTGTAGCTGTTTAAATATTTTAGGAAAGAAATCATTTTTGTGCTCAATGCAAAACTATTGAAATTTAAAAACTGTTTGCATTTGAATGTTAAGGTTTGAATGGGACAAAATCAGAAACTGCATTGATGCAAAGTAATTAGGAGCGAGTTGTGTCATGGTTAATGCATTACACATTAATTGTTATTTGGTACACTTACATCATTAATTTACTCCCACTTACCCAATTGAACATTTAAAACACTTAAAAGGATTAGTTAAGTGGTCAAGCAGGTTCATCTTATATGAAAGAGGACTTCAAAAAAACAAAATGGTGAAGAAAGCATTCAAAACTCTTATTCCGTTAAGGAGATATTCAAGTTTTAAGTTTGGTATTATTTCTGAAGAAATGACTGAAATCAGACTAGTTGTGATGTCATAGCCTCAAATTCCTCAAAGTCTTTATGTATTTTATCATATTTTGTCCAGTGATTATGCGGCTTATCAACCAAGAGATATGTCAAAAAAGTAGTAAAACAATCAAGGAAGGGTATTTATAATATACCACCTGAAGAAAGTTTGAAGAAAAATAATTTAAATAGTAAAAAAATCAAATAAACTTTCTTTAAAATACATAAAGACTTTGAGGTATCTGAGGCTGTGACATCACAACTAGTCTGATTTCAGTCGTTTCTACAGAAATGTTACCAAACTTTAAATTTGAATATCTCCTTAACGGAATAAGATTTTTGAATGCTTTCTTTACCATTTTGTTTCTGTTAAGTCCCCTTTCATAAAAGATAAACATGCTTGACCACTGAACTAATCCTTTTTGATGTGATGTATGTGCTACATCTACACTGTACTACAATTGCAAATAATGTTAAAAATCAACTTATCTAGCTTGAAAAATATTGATTGTTAAGTGTCAACAATGCATAATTTTGTTTGATAAGTGAATGAAAAGATATACAAATAATCATTATAAACTTTATTTGTGAAACTTAAAATGCAAGTATGAAATGATGAAAGGAACAGGTGTGATCTTGTATAAATTAGAACCAGTCATCTGTATTTATGAACTAGCAGAAAATGTATGGCTCAGTCTTTTCCACCCTGGATTTGTTCCACACCCCCTGTTTTGGTGTTTTTTTTTTGTTTTTTTTAGGTTTTAAAACTGTAAACTGAAGATGCTGCATAAAGTAACAGATCAATTACAAATGAATTAAATATGTATACCACAGTTAATCTAGATCTAGTCTCTACCTTTTTCTTAACAAGATAATGAAATAATAATAATAATACAACCATTCTCATTTGTTTTCATCAGAGAGTTGTTGCAACCTGTTGCCGCTGATATCTTTTCTCTCAAATGAGCTAGTGATCATTCATATATTGATCTTTCACTGAACAGGCCCTCAAGAATTTCATTAAGTGGTTTGGCTTTACAGATACAGCCATCCCTCCAGCCAACAGCTGGATTTCTTTTGATATCTCGGCAAACACTAGCCCTGGAGTTAATATCCTGTGTCTCTAAAATAGACTGCTTTAGGAAGAAAGGATGAAGATGTGCCAAATGCATCTCTCATCCATCGTTCTAATGAGATTTTTTTGAAACGTTACACTTACTGATGTACGAAACGGAATTCATTACGGGGCACATATACCCATAAGGCCTACTCATAATCAGTAATACTTTTTCAGTACTTGTTGTGTGCCAGACACCAATGGTATTCCTCTCATTATGACTGAGATGATTACATTTTTTCTGACAGGCCAACAAACAGAAACGTTCATAAGTTAAATCCACCAAATGCTCTGCCAAAAAGCTTAAAAGGTGAAGGAAGCCTGAGTTGATCATTTCTTTCAAGAGTTTCTGACAATTACTCTTAATGTGCTGAACTTGAAATATAAACACAATTCAATGCAGAAACACAATGTGATCTAACTGCTTCTTGTCAACACTAACAAATTAATATCTTTTTTAATACATTAGAAAAAAAAATTGTTTGACTGGAATTAACTGTAGCTCTGTCATTACTCTAAGATAATTACATGGCTGATTCTGCAATGAGAAGCAAGGGGAAAAATTAAAGCACTGTTCTCTGGTACATTGTGCAATAAATATGGAAAAATTGTTGAGCAAACTATAATTCTATGTTAAGATGTGATTAACATCCACAATTCTTAAAGGAGCACTAGACCAAAAAGTGAGGGCGCTCATTTTTGACAATTTCACAGATACATTAGCCACAACAGATCAATAAATCTAATACCTCCATAGCCCACAGGCAACGTGGTAGCAAAGGTCACTTGAATATTCATATTAACCAGAAAATTGCTATACCACTGCGTGTTAGATAAGCATTTGATTTTGGGGGAAGGGGGGGACTTTTCCGTCTAGTGCTCCTTTAATTTGAAATGAATTAAAACTGATAAAATCAATCACCGACACTAAAATGCAATTGCTGTGGAAGAAACCAATTTCATTCAATTAATTCCTATTTGCAAGAGCTGATGCCTGAGACTACTTTATACAGCTGTGCATATTTTTAATAAAACTAAGAACCACAACATTTCATGACTAACTGCAAAATTTGTATAGCATACTGTAGGAGTTTGTTCACAAAAAAACACCCAAAGAGTTTTTATACAATGTTTATCTGGTGTGAACTAAAAACACACATTTTTTCAGGTAATGTAGTGATGGTGTGCATAGGAATTAGGCAAGGCAACTTAAAATCTTATTTATTTCTTTCAATTTTATTCTTTGAAGATCAACAGCAGTATAAACCAAACTTGATTCTGGAAAACTATTCGGTACCAGGGTTGCCAGGTCTGCCACAAGCCCACTGGCCAAATATCCATTGAAAGACGCCAAAACCGGACAAAAAACAGCCAAATCAGTTTCCAATGGACTGAATCATTGAAATAAGTAGCAAACAATGTAAAATACAAGGTAAACATATATTTTTTGTTTTTGCTCCTTCACACAAAAATTTTCCTAAAGTCAAATATGTCATGATATAAAATGAGTTCAAAGTGAAATTAAGGAAGGAATCGATGAACAAAATAGGCCTAAAAATTTTAGCATAGCTAAATATTCAAACCAGTCAAACTTCGGTCAAATTTGCCATACTGGCTGGTAATCGGCCAAACCTTGTCCTGTACTTTTTTTAAAACTTTTAACTTAAAAAAAAACACTCATACACCTTAGTACACTGTTCTCTGTAAAAGACACTCACATTCCAGGAGTTTGAGAACAAAGGGTTTCAACATTAGACATTCTTGAACATCACAATAGAGGCAGAAAGTGCACTGCCTTAGAGCTCTCAATTAAAGCGACAAAAAAGTTGGTAATGTGAGGTTTATCTCAGCAGGAATTTGTTATTTATTAACAAATCCCTTCATGATTTCAGACTCCATTAACCCTTTTCTCATCCTGTGGTAAAATCACTGGTAAAAGACCTTAGAATTGAATTTATGTGAGGGCTTATGGGAAGGGCAAATAATGTCATACAGTACTTCAATTAAATGAAAACAACAGAAAGTTTCTTCTTCATATTTCTTAGTCTCCCTCTCCAGGCTTTTTACTGTAATGGCCCTCAGGACGCGATAGGTCTAGTTTTGTAAACTCCATCATGCTCAAAACCGCCAACTTTTAATTGAGAACTATATTTTAAATTTATTAAATGAAGAGAATATTGACTTCAAATTAAGTGCTATTTATTAAAGTTTGTATTTTGAATTACTATGCTACAATCAATTTCAGCAACGCTAATTGTAGAAATTTATGATGTTGTTTTTATTTGCAAAAGTCATGTAAATTGGCAACGTTTGAGGAATGTTGACAAAAATGTCCGATGCCAATCCAATATTTAAATAGCCAGGTCTAAAAAGTGATATAAAGAATGGTATTGTATAAACATTTTTACTGTTTCAGAAACATAATAGAAAATATTCATTACACCAAAATATTTTTTGAAGAGTCACAAAGAGATAGTGAAGGAGAATAATATTATTTGAAACTTGAAATGAACGAGGCTAGTCTCACCGGATATGGTGAGATAAGCACCTCACTCAGTAGGCTGTAGTAGCTGTAGCGTATAATACGTTCAGAATGTTGACTACCGGATGCGGTTTTGAAACTTAAAGAGCTAAGTTAACAGGTTAAGAAATTAACATACACACTGTAATTATGCAACCTGTCAAATTTGGCCTGGGTAGAATTTATTTCAAGAGAACCAAGTTGCATATTGTCTTTATTTATTGTATCTATTCTATTCTGTAATGAATAAATTAAAACCTACATAATTTGGTTCTTTTTCTTTAAGGGTCATCATTTCAACCTTTTCATTTTTGAGGGGGCTTAAGCTCTAAGAAATTCTTGAATTGACAGCTTGCTTCACTGCAAAGTGAAGAATTTTCCTGGAAATTGAAGAATATTTCCTGGAAATTGAAGAATATTTCCTGGAAATTGAAGATTTCATCAAAAAGTTTTAAGCTCTTTGATTTCACGAAAATGAATGAAATTTTCCCCAAAATAAAGAAGATTTCCCGAAAATTGATTGAAGATTTCCTTAAAATTTCGCAAAAGTTGAATAATGTTTTGTTTTTTTGTTTGAGGGGAAGGGGGCTATAATTTTTTAGAGGTGAAGCCTGCCCCCTTTAAGACACGCCACTGCTTTCTTTATTACTATCCATTCAAAAAAATTAAATGCCACGACAGCTTTTTTGTAAAGGGTGTTTTTGTATCAGTAAGAGATATGTAGAACATGAAACAATTAACCAATTAGGTGATAAATAAAAACTTCTGTCTGAAATACCACTATTGTAATGTATTTAAAATGGCAAGTTCTGGTTGCCCTGGTACTTGTCTCTTTTTCTGCTACACACTATCAGAGATAAAAAATTACTCTTCTGGGAAATTATACTGAAAGCAGCAGCAGATATATGATACTGCCTGACACAATTTTTAGTAGAAACACAAGAAGTTCATGAAATAGGAATGCTCACTTACAGGGTATGGGATATCTAATTTACAGAGCGTTAGTACAAACTATTGAAATGGGATATTGTCTACAAAAAATCCCAGATTTGTGTTTATTTGTTTAAGCGGAGGGGGGGGGGGGAGTACCGTATTTTTCACGTGACGTGGATCAGTCATTCAGCATTCCTACTTTTGTTTTTTTCTACTGAAAATACGAACAATTCGTTCTAATATTTATTATGTGCCTCATGTACTGGTTGATCTTATCTGGGATGCTGCAAATTGCCGAAATGAATAGGATTGGAAAAAATAATAATAAACACCGCCCGCCCGCATCACTTTTCCAACAAGTTAGGGTGATAAGCTAATATTTTATATTTTTTACATTGTCTAACGTAACAGTAGAACAGCATTTGCAGCTCTTGATGCTTTTCTTTTGGCTGTAATGAATCTTAGTAAAGAAAATGTGAGCACATCTGACAATTTTATACCTGCCTTTCAAAAAAAACCATTTCAGGGTCCCATTTCTTAACCTTCCTACCAAAATTACCCATTTTCAGTGGTGTAACTAAAGGGGGGCAGGAGGGGCAGCTGCCCACCCTTATTGGCTTGGCCAGGGTCCTATAAGAAAAATATACCATTATACCCATATACCATAAAGGCCCACAGGGCCCCACTCACCCCCTAGCCACTGCCCATTTTGGAGACCAATTTTTAAACCTTCCTTACTGAATAACCCATTGGGGACTCATTTCTGTGCCTGTTATTGTACTGGTCAGAACAAACGATTATAACAACATTATAAATACCTCAGTGAAAACAGGGGCATATCTACATTTGGTGCCAATTGGTGGCCACAACTAGGACTTATTTAGGGCCCACCTCTCTCTATTACCATATCCAATGAGTTTATTACAATGTATTATTTTGAAAAACACTTCCCCTCCTTTTAACAACAAATTACATTGACTTGGAAAAAAGGGGCAAACACGGGCCAGACAAAGACAACATGGTGGCATACTATACTAAAAGAACGAGTAGTAAATGTGCAATGATGCACAAACATTCACAACTGATGGGGCAATGAGGCATGAGAGCATTGAGGCCTTGTGTGCTGTCAGGCATGAAGTGGATAGGTAAGCTACAGTAGATAACAAATCCAACGTATTCTTAGCAGATCACATCTCTCTTTGCCATCCATTATCTATAAGGAATATATAGCAATGAAAGATAACTGATCAAGTCAACCAAAATATACATACCCCTGGCATGATAACCCTTTCGATGTCGTCTTTCACATCCTCCCAGCTTTCTGGTTTTTGAGGTGCTTCCTCAGGAATTAGCTTTTTCAGGTACCCAGGTGTCACTTGGGACAATGCAGGACGTTCGTCAATGGTTTGTCGATAATCACAAATTAAGTCCACCATCTCTCTTCCAGCATCGCGGAAATCCTCTATGGTCGTCATTGTGAAACTGAAATGGAGATTTACAAAAAGAGCTTTTATCAAGTCCAACTACCAACCCAAATACTACTTTGTATATAACCATGCAAGGAACTAGGGGAATGCCTCCTAGACTGGAATAATTGGCCATTTAATATGCACCAATTCACACACTACAATTTTAGCCTTTAGTTTTAAGGCACATAGGAGTTAAAAGTGTGCATTTCTGTGCAAATAATGTTTAAATTGCAGTATATTTTCATAATTTTGATACTGTAGTCTAGGGTTGTATTCTAAAAAAAAGAAATACAATGGGGACTCTGATTAGGCAGAGTGAAACTAGGGAGGGGTATATGGGGACTCCGATTAAGCAGAGTGAAACTAGGGACGGGTATATGGGGACTCTGATTAAGCAGAGTGAAACTAGGGAAGGGTACATGGGGACTCTGATTAAGCAGAGGGAAACTAGGGACGGGTATATGGGGACTCTGATTAAGCAGAGGGAAACTAGGGACGGGTATATGGGGACTCTGATTAAGCAGAGTAAAACTAGGGACGGGTATATGGGGACTCTGATTAAGCAGAGTGAAACTAGGGACAGGTATATGGGGACTCTGATTAAGCAGAGTGAAACTAGGGAGGGGTATATGGGGACTCTGATTAAGCAGAGTGAAACTAGGGACAGGTATATGGGGACTCTGATTAAGCAGAGTGAAACTAGGGAGGGGTATATGGAGACTCTGATTAAGCAGAGTGAAACTAAGGAGGGGTATAAGGGGACTCCGATTAAGCAGAGTGAAATTAGGGAGGGGTATATGGGGACTTTGATTAAGCAGAGTAAAATTAGGGAGGGGTATATGGGGACTCTGATTAAGCAGAGTGAAACTAGGGACGGGTATATGGGGACTCTGATTAAGCAGAGTGAAATTAGGGAGGGGTATATGGTGACTCTGATTAAGCAGAGTGAAACTAGGGACGGGTATATGGGGACTCTGATTAAGCAGAGTGAAACTAGGGAGGGGTATATGGGGACTCTGATTAAGCAGAGTGAAACTAGGGACGGGTATATGGGGACTCTGATTAAGCAGAGTGAAACCAGGGACAGGTATATGGGGACTCTGATTAAGCAGAATGAAACTAAGGAGGGGTATAAGGGGACTCTGATTAAGCAAAGTGAAACTAGGGACGGGTATATGGGGACTCTGATTAAGCAGAATGAAACTAGGGACGGGTATATGGGGACTCTGATTAAGCAGAGTGAAACTAGGGACGGGTATATGGGGACTCTGATTAAGCAGAGTGAAACTAGGGACGGGTATATGGGGACTCTGATTAAGCAGAGTGAAACTAGGGAGGGGTATATGGGGACTCTGATTAAGGAGAGTGAAACTACTCTGGGACGGGTATATGGGGACTCTGATTAAGCAGAAACTAGGGACGGGTATATGGGGAATGAGTGAAACTAGGAGGGTATATGGGGACTCTGATTAAGCAGAGTGAAACTAGGGACGGGTATATGGTAAAAAACTTTTACAAAATATTGCTCACATACCTTATATTTTTATTGAAAAAAAAAACATATACACATTGTCTTGGGTCTGCAACTTAATTATGACATCATGCTGTACAGTGCAAGGTCACTTTTCAACACACTATAGTGAAATCTTTGACAATGCATTAACTCCCTAAACTGAATAAGATATCAACATGTTTTTTCATGAATTTGCTTCTTTTAATTAATAGTCCTTTACCATATAAATGAAATTTATTGCAGTCTTCCTCAAATTAAGAATAATTGGTCTGGAAAGAAAATGGAAATGCCCGTTTTTACTTTTTGCGACCTTTTCATCAGAAGTCTTTTGTCTGCACATACAGTAATCATGCCACAGCAAAAATATAAGATACACACGTGACTATAAACACTTCAGTGCACTTTATATTATGCACACTTCTCATAAAATCATTCCTGCATGTTCAGCCATGACATATCATGCTTTATCAAGGCTTTTATTGAACACTTCTTTCTAATTGCTATCATTGATTTTAGGCATGGTATATCGGTTACTTGAAATATGAGCCATATCCAGAAAAAAAGAATATAAACTGATCATAAATAGGTTATTACAACAAAACTTGCTACATAATTAACTAGTTTTTACTAACTTTTTTCATCATAAAATTGTTCTTTGGCTAATAAATACTTTAGAAAATTTTCTTTTACAAGTTACCATAAAATTATACAAAAAGAACTGTAGACCTATCATGGATGAACTATTGAAGAGACTCCTCTACTTAATTTTCAGATTGTAGTGATGTAGATGAGGTGACACCAAAGGTGTCACTTCAAGCGCAAAGCACTGGACTTGTTGGCGTGGGGTCCAGGTGCCCGCTTAAGGGCCCCTGGTAGGGTGACTAGGGTCCAGGGCCAAAGCCCTGGTAGAGGTTGAAGGGGCGAAGGCCCGGAAGATCTCACAAAATTGACATTTCAAGGGAAAAAAGGATGTTACAACGCATAGTAAGAAGTTGTATTACACAAGTCAAAATTCATGTCAAAGAGAGCTATAATACACCATATACAAAACACAAAACAATGAAAAAGCAGAATGTGGAAATATATTTTATTGTTTACGTTTGTACATGGTTAGGTTTATTGTCAGTCTCTTGAAAAATATGGGTTGTCTAAAAGAAAGGTTTTCAATAATTTACTACAAACTTGTGTAAATGTCAAACTTTTAAAATGAGCATGTTCTGTATCGCGTGCCCCCGACACCCACCCCCTCTCCCTCTCTCCCTGTGTCTTTGTTCATGTATTTAAAAAATCGCACAAATGGTTTCATACATTATTACAAACAAAAAAACATTTTCTGAGAAAGTTCCCATTTGAAATCTAAAAACAGAATAAGCACTTGGAATGTCAAAGCTTCTTGAAGTACCCGCACAGTTCTGACCATTTGACGAATCTATATTCTTGGGGAAAAGAACCTAATGTTGAACGTTGCGTTCCCATTTTCCTTTTTTTGAGTTGCAGGAATGAAGTGCCCTGTTATAATAATTTTTATAAAGTAATGCGGCATATTCCTAAATATCACAATAAACCGACTACAAACATGAGGTACAAACTTAGAGGTAGAAACATCATGAGCTTAAAATATACAGAAAACCATGCAAGAAGCAAAATGCTCCATCAAATTGGATCAAAATTAAGTATGTTACAGCATTTTCAAACTTAAAGATATCCGATTAGTATAAAACATGCGATATTTTGTGACATCAGAATGGGACAACTATTTCAGACTATAAGAAACTACTTCTGTTAAGTTTTTATTTTCTGTCTTCTCAAAAATGTATTTAATGAGAGAAGTTGGCTACAGTTAATAAGGAAATTGGATATTATCATAACCTTTTCCAGTTCACCCAGATTTAACAGTAGAATGCAATCTGAGAACCTTTGATGTTTTAAATTTTGAAAAAGCATGAAAATTACATTAAATAATGTTAGTATCCCTGTTCATACATACATATAATCATCTTTACAACTGTACAAAGGCTAAATTTGTTACAAAGGTTGATGTGTCATAACTTAAAAACAATGTGTGTTTATTGCCACCATTTAAAGACTGTTTTACTGAAATAACTAATCTTCTTTCTATATAACTATCCATGCATATAAGAGATTAGGTCAGTGGGCTATCCATATACCTTTAACGGATTAGTTTAATGGTCATGCAAGCTCATCTCATATAAAAGAGGAACTCAAAAGAAACAAACTGGAGAAGAAAGCATTCCAAACTTTTATCCCATTAAAAGGAGATATCTAAGTTGTGATAAATGCTCTGTGTAAATTTGTAGAATCAGACACAAATAAGTATGATCATTTTTTTAAATGTATTAACAATTACAAAGAAATTGGTAATGAGGGCACCAACTTCTCATAGTCATATAGTAGACACACTACCATAGGCATACGGGGCAGGGGGCAAGGTGGTCTGCACCCCCCCCCCCACACACACACACTTTCCAGATCAGAATTACCGCCCTGGTGATCTGGGATCAGGGGTGGTGCCAGCTAGGGATAAGACAGTCCCCCTCCCCTCCACTGTACTCTGACGATTTTATTTAAATTCAAATTTCCTTGATCCAACCTGAGGATTTCAGTGGCAGTTTTCCAACTTACACAGCCTACCAGCACATGGTGTTGGAAGTCATTCAAGAAGTTATAGCAAACTGCAACGGATGGAATAACTAGATATCCAGCTTCTTTTTTCTCCCATGTATGAATTAATTGGGAAGAAGATGACATGAATGTCAAGAATGAAATCAGGTATATAATACAATCTTGATAGCAATGAGGAAAAGTTAAAACTCACTCTTATTGGTTGAAAGTTCAGAAGTTTCCCAGGAAAGTCCATTACATGGTGAGATAAGATGGTTGACTGCACTAATCTCAAATGTATGCTTGCATATTAATGAAGTTGATGGAGAATAGCATGAACCAACGGCACCAATCTGAACTGACGGCACCAATCTGAACCAACAGCACTAATCTGAACTGACAGATTAAGATATTAAGCACTAATCTCGTTGTTTACACCCCCTCCTTCCCCTCCTCCACCCGGCTACGCCACTGGAAACGAGCATACTTTCCTTAATGTCAATAACGTGTAAGTGTAAACACATTAAGTCTAAACCACACAATACATTTTGTGTCTTAAGCCCCCATTAGGGTCTATATTGCTCACAGAAACCACAATCCAGCACAAACAAATGCATCAGAGATTTCCCACGCTTTCACTTTCAAAAAATTGTTCAAATTGTCCTCTGGCATTCCACCCCGTGGCATTCCACCCCATGGCATCCCATGTCCCATGGCATCCCACCCCATGTCCCCATGGCATTTGGCATACCCTATGTCTGCATGACATCTCATAAGCTCCATAAGAAGTCTCATCCTAGCTACACAGTCCCTGATTGAGCATACTATGTATTAAAGTGTGAGTTCATATTAAATAAAATGAGTTAAATGTGGAGTCAGGTGCCTGATATACTGTACAACAACATAGTAAATATTAAATCATATGTCCTTCATGGCCCCCATCCATGTCCCACATGCAATGTTTATGCAATCACATCCTGTCACACTCCTGACAATATTAAATAAAAAAAGTCTGGTCAGGTCATAATACTGGCAACTTTATGCAAATGAGCACAATAATAAAATAAAAAACATGCCTGATACAACTGTTGGTGCCCAAATATTTTGAAGAATTTTAAGGATTTTAAATCTCAAGTACTACAAGAGAGACTTGAAGATTTCTAAAAAAATTGGAAAATTATATCATTTTACAGTTATCTTCCAAGAAAATATCAAATGTATTGTAGACTTTTTAAGGAAACCAGTCATCAATATTATCTTAAGTATCTCTGAAAAACTTTAACATTTTATAAGGAAATTCTAACCTTCCATTAGAATATCTGAAGAAACTTTAACCTTTTCTGAGGAACTCTGAAGAAACTTTAACATTTTCTGTGGAATTCTCAAAAAACTTTAAAATTTCTGAGGAAATCTCAGGACAAATCTGTGGACTGGCGCCAGACTCGCCATTACGTAGGTTCGCATAATGCTATGCATGCGAACCAAAAACCAATCACTAAAACATTTGCAATACTATTTGAAACAAAAAAGAAAAAAATATTCAAATTGAATGATGAAAATTTGATGAAAAACACCTGCACGAAAATCCGTGTCTTACTCCAAATTAAGTCACCGGCGGAAAGAAATTACTTGCAACAGCCGCTGCGAAAATCAAAAACATGCAGTTTAAGAGGATGACATCATCTCATTATCATAATTAGTTACGAGGAACTTTAAACAGTAAGATTATGTGCAGATATTTCTTTATCTTTCCATCTTAGTTTGAATGAATAGTTTTTCATACGATCAGAAATAGAAAGATCAAGTAATATTTGCACATAATCTTACTATCAAAACTTGATAGTAAACTTAATTTTGATAATGAGATGACGTCATCCTCTTAATGTTTTTAATTTTCATGGCGGCTGTCGCAAGTTTAATTCTTTCCACCGGTGACATAATTTGGAGTAAGACATGGTTTTTTCATCAAATTTCCATTATTTCGAATTGAGTTATTTCAAATGTTCTATTGATTGGATTTTGTAAAAAGAGGGGGTCCTGTAATACCTACGGTAACAATAGTACTCCAATGAATGGAGTAAATAGTAACGCTAGTTGAAGTTGGCTTCACCGGCCAGTTTGCTTCTCGAGGGAAAGATCGTCCCCGCACATTTTGAAAAGTTGGAGCACAATTGGTGCACAAATTGACAGGTTTATATTGAATAGTATTGTACTTTAGGCACACATTTTCTAATTTAGGCACTTAATTTTGTCTTGGAAATCTATCTCCTGCACACATCATGCAAACTACACAATAACAAACAAAATTTGCACGAAAAAGGTGGGAAATTTAGCATACAAGAGGTGGGTAGAGATTTTTTTCATCAAAAATTGGGTGTCAAAGAAATGTTTCTTATTACTGTCGGGGGTCAAAAGTGAGGGCAGGCCAGGGATTTTTCATAGGAATGATTTTCAGTGGGAAATAGAGGTATCGCATAGAGAGCCTAACATTAATGACCCCTATAGTTGGTGTTTCGAGTGTGGCCTATACTTGTACGCAGTGCAGCTAGCTGTCAAAATGTAACAGTACATTTGATTGAACCATAACCATCTGTTGTTGCAGGAATGGCATAGTGTTGTCAGATCCGCGTATTAAACGTTTGCTGATTGGCTGATTTAATGGTAGCATAAATTTGATTTAATAGTACCATAAATTCGATTTTAAGGTAGTATAAACTCGATATAATGGTACCATTAATTCAATTTAACGGATTTTATGGTACCATTAATTGGAGCATGCTGATCAGCTGATTTATTGTTAGCATAGATTTAATTTAATGTTACCATAAATTCAACTTAATGGTACCATAAATTAATCATAAATTTGAATTAATTAATTAGATTTTATGGTACCATTAATCATTAATTAGATTTTATGGATGGCACCATTAATTCGATTTTCTGATAGTATAAATTTGATATAATGGTACCATTAATTCGATTTTATGATACCATTAATTCGATTTTATGATACCATTAATTCGATTTTATGATACCATTAATTCGATTTTATGGTACCATTAATTCAATTGTATGGTACCATTAATTCAATTTTATGGTACCATTACTTTAATTTCATGGTACCATTAATTCAAGCATGCTGATTGGTTGATTTAATGGTAGCATAAATTTGATTTAATGGTACCATAAATTCATTTTATAGTACCATAAAGTATTAATTTGAATTAATGCTACCATAAATTCGGGCATTTTTGTTTAGCATGGCATTCCATAGATGTAGCGCCTCCGTATGTAACATACAGCATGCAGTTAGTACATGTACATGCAGGTGACGGGTCACTGCGGGACTGCACATATCCCCTACCATGTTGTCTGGCTATGCTACCTTAATTGTCTTATTTTCTTTGTGAAGATAGGCCTATGAAAAAAACTTCCCAGAATCATGAAAATAAATGGGACAAAATAGACTTTTGAATGAAGGGTGTTGAGGTGCGTGGTAAATCAACTTTTATCCCCCAACCCGTCCCCCCCTAAAAAGAAATTTATGTTTCTACACAAATTGTTTTTATGTACAACAAACTAGTTTCTTCCTTGCATATCGACCACTTGGATATTCAAGATGCATAAGGCCAATGACTTAATACGAGATTCAGAAAAAGTTTGAGTCAATGACAACAAACAATTATTTTCCAATATCATCGCGATTATGTAACTGAGCAAATCGTTCAAGAAGTTTACATCTCCAGAAAGGAGGTTAAAACATCGGATACATCTTGTTTTGAATTGTCCATAGATCCAATCACAAATATTAAATTCTTACCTTAAGTCTGTCTGATCCTATCCGCCCAATTAGTTATAAAGTTGTATTTGTGATCTTCTTGTTTGGCGACCCTATCTCCAGCACTATTTCCAAGTTCCAACACTGATAGTGATACAACTCAGAGGCTACACGCGTGTACGTACGTGTACGCTAATCACAGATAAATGTCCTTCTGAGTTTACAGATATTGTGCCCCACACATGCGCATATATGCACACAAAAAGTTTTAAATAGGCGCGGTTTATATTTGATGAGCCTGCGCAATATGTACATCACTCATAGTGAGGTCGTGCTTTAAATCTTCCGGCGAAAAAGTGTTTCCATTGCACTAACATAGAACTATGAATAAGGTAAGAATAAAAATAATTTCTATCAATTTGGACAGAAGTTTGAAAGAGGAGAGGTTACAATGTACTACTAATGATTATTTATCATTTTACTCCATCAGTTAGGACAGCTCACCAGTGGCGTGGTGGCAGGGGTGTAGCAACCACCCCCCCCCCACCCCAGTGATGCTTTCTGAGAAGGCGCCAAAATCAAGGGAGCGCCAAAATTGTCCTGAGAACATATTTTTTAGGCCCTGAGAAAATTTACGTGTTGATCAATAACTTTTCCCTGTACTATATAAAGCTCAATTTTTTGAGTCCAAAAGTGCATAAATTTTCAGAACAGAAAAATTGTTCACTTTATTTGAAAATTGACCTCTAAGCCAATGCATGTTTTTTCTGAAAAACTTTTCTTTTTATATACTTTTTATTCTCAAGTTTTTTCTTTGGCGACCACAACGTCGTAAATAGGGCTTTATTCTTACGTCAAAAACATGAAACCAGATCACCAACTAAAGACATATATTGTAATAAGGGATCTATATATTTGTTCCAAAAAATGAAACCAGGACTTTAGTGATACGAAAATATTCTGTTTCACGCCAATAACGCCTACAAACAAAAACATTCGGTAAACAGATATCTAACACAAATATTAAAATTTCCCTAATCAAGAAATTTCCTTCATTTTCTGCAAATTGTCTTATTTTTGGGGGTAATTTTTTTGATTTTCGGGAAATTTCTTCAATCGTTAGGAATTTTTCCATTTTTGGGAATATTTTGTCAATTTTCGGGAAAGATTCTTCAATATTTGAGCAGGTTTTCCTTTGAAATAACCAATGTTTGTGCCTCAGTCCTCTTCCCACTCCACCAGTTGCCCCACTTATATTATATTAATAATGACAAACTGCTTATAAACCACATTATCATACATCATCTCTGGCTTGGTCCCCCTGAAATTTTAACCATGGCTCTACCCCTGGTTGGATAAAATGTTAACTTGTTACAATATGACCTGCGCTGTCAAAATTTCTTTCCAGTGTTATCTCACAGAGGACTATCAAGGGTCCATGTGGTGTCCAGGCCTACCATCTTCAGCCATTTTCCTAATATATAGGTCAGTCTACCAGATCAACTGATCATAGATTCATAAATTTAGTGATCTTGCCAGTCATTTAGTACACAAGGAATTAGGACAACCTCAACACTGCATGGGGATCAGGTGGTATAGTTCCAATCTTCCTCAGTTCTGAGGGTTTCTATCAAGGTATCCTGAGGGTATAAGGAGGGTTGATGGTATCATGGAAGCTATATGTGTACATGTACATGTCGATATTTGTCCATGTCGATAGGGGCAGATTTCATAATTAAAACATAAAATCTGTTTTCTTTAATCATTCACTAAGGGTGATAAAAAACAAATTCTTCTTTAGAATGAATTTATGCATGTATGCCTTCCAAGATTCTGCACACCTAAAAATTGAATACACAACCTCAGGTCCCATTGGAGACCCACTGGTAGTCCCTGTGCTGCTTTTTGCTTTGGGTCTTTAAGAAAATAAGTACAACCAATAAACTGGACATAATTTTATTTTTGCAAAACGTGATTCTTTTAATTTAGTTACTTACTGTTGGTAACACCCCAGATCAAGGACCCACCCTGTAATTATGCTCGGTCCATTAAAATGCAGACTTACTTAAATACAATACAAAGATATTACAAATGCAAAACACAACAAAGATAGAAAGAAAAAAATAGTTACAGTAATATATGTATTTTCACTCATTGTTTTTGTCATGATTATTTTACACTTGGATGCAAAATACATGATAATTCTCGGCCTACAATGAATAAACAAATTTGATCATTCTTCAAAATTAAAAAGAGAAAGATTTTAAAGTAGCTTCTTAACACATGTCTACCACAAAAAAAATTGTTCAACTAAAATTAATAAATGAAAAATAGATAATAAAGTAGTATAGAGGGTGCAGGATCACCCCCCCCCAGGATCGGCCCTTGAGGATCAGCCCCAGGATCAGCCCCTCGAGGATCAGCCCCAGGATCGGCCCTTGAGGATCAGCCCCAGGATCGGACCTTGAGGATCAGCCCCAGGATCGGACCTTGAGGATCAGCCCCAGGATCAGACCTTGAGGATCAGCCCCAGGATCGGACCTTGAGGATCAACCCCTCTAGGATCAGCCCCTCGAGGATCAACCCCTCCAAGATCACCCCTTGAAGATCTACCGTCCAGGATCAGCCCCTCGAGGATCACCCCTCTAGGATCAACCCCTCCAAGATCAGCCCTTGAAGATCTACCGTCCAGGATCAGCCCCTCGAGGACCACCCCTCTAGGATTACCTCTCCAAGATTACCCCTTAAGGATTACCCCTCCAAGATTACCCCTCCAAGATCAGCCCTTAAGGATTACCCCTCCAAGATTACCCCTCCAAGATCAGCCCTTAAGATCAGCCCTTAAGATTACCCTCTGAGGAAACTGTTCCTCTGCACATCTCAATCAATCAATACAAACAGTCTAGTCATAGGTTATTGTGACGTAATTCAATACCAGTCTGAGAATTGTTTGCTGTGAGAGGTGTAAGAGAGGTTGGGAACAAAAGACTTATTGATCTCTGTGGTGCAACAATATTGATGAGGAAAGCCTGTCAGGGTAAAAATAGATCATACAAGGGAAGTGATGTCAAAATAAGTGACGTCTTAATGATGACGAAAACATGTAAAGAGGTAAAAATAGGTCATACATTTAGATGACATCACATGAAACAAATATAACAACAGTATAAGCGAGCATCATACTTTTAAAAATAGTAAATTTGTTCAAATGGGATGAAGATGGTGCAATCTTAATTCTTAAACAGAGAAAAGTAAGTCAGGTCTAAATATAGGTCATAAAAAAGAATATAAATACGGATACTTCGCAGTCAATTTCATACTCTGCCAAAATAAAAAAGAACTGAGTTCTTCTAATATGGCTGGAAATCGAGAAGAAGAAATAATTTGGCCCGAAGAAGATGAGGCGATTCTCCTCGAAGCTTTGGAGAGGGTAGAGCGTCAAGAAAGAGCAAAAAGATTGAAGAAAGAATTTTTTCAAAAGCAGTAAGTTGTTACAACAAACTTATTATCATTTTCTCATTTTATATATTCTTTTTTTTATTTTATTCAACCAATATTTTCTTTAAAGTTATTTTTGATTTTCCTTTAAAGCCTTTTCAAATATGTTTAACAAAGCTGTTGGTCAATTTTTAGAATTTCTTTTTAAAATTGTCATACTTTTACATCTGAAAGAAATACTTTACACAAGTAATATTTGAAAGGATAACGAAAAAATAAAAGAGTTTTTATAAAGAATATCATGTACAAATGTTGAAAAAAGTCTTGGATTCGAAAAGAATAAGAATGAGTTTTTTTAATGCACTTATATAACATTTAATTTTTTTGTAAAATGTTCAAAACTGCAAAGTTAATTGATTAATTTTTCTTTATCTTTTAATCTTTTTTTTGATATATTTTTGTATAGAGAAAAACTGACATGGATTTAAGGGCATTTTGAATGACACACAAAAAGAGTAGTTATAATCACCCTTGTATTACTTCAAAAAATAATAGTTTAATTTCTCTGGATTTCTTTTGCAGAGCTAGCAAAAGGGAAAATGCTGAAAATGCGAAATTAGCACAGCTACCACGCATGGTAGCAGAAGAGGTACCCCAGCACAGCTGAAAAGTTACCCAGCCTTACAGCCGAAGAATTTCCACTCGTAAAAGAACCCACTGAAGACCTGTCTGACCACGATGTACCAGGTCTGTCCAAAAAGAAAGTCAGAGGTAGGTCTACATTTATCACATATGTTAAAGAGTTATTTCTATGAGTTGAAAGTATATTTAAGAGATTTATTTAATTGAGTTGAACATATGTATTAAGAGATTTGAAGTAGAGATTTATTTATTTGCATTGAAAAACTTTCACATTATCGTTATCATTATTTTTAACATTATTATTTTTACTATTCTTTTACAGTTTGCATGCCCAAACGGTTGTAAGAAGTCTTGTGCAAGCAAGAAAAGCCTTAATGCACACCTGAAATCGGTGCATTCTTCGCAACTTTTCTCATGTGCGGACTGTGAAAAGTCTTTCAAGACGAAAAGTAATTTAACTCGGCACCGACGACAAGTCTGTGATAAACCAACTAGTCAGGTAAAAAAAAAAAAACTCTTTTTTAAGTCCTATCACACACGCTTTCTCTTTATGTTTTGCTTATCAGGGTAGAATCAATCCTATGAAATACGATGTACAATTTTGTTTTCTTTGTCGCAGAACAGCTTGAATAAAAAGACTGCCAAAGAACGTCCACCACGAGCACCATCACCACAAGCACCATCACCACTGCCACCAGCATCGCTACCACCAGCACCTCCACAGCCACCACCACCACCGTCACAGCCACCACCACCACCACCAGCACCGCTACTGCCAGCACCAGCACCGCCACAGCCAGAAGATCCTGAAGAATTTTCAGATGATTTTGAAGTAGATATGCCCCACCCATTGCGGCAGTTATATAGGGAAAATTGGGGTGCGATTAGAACCCATCACAGCAGACAGAACAGAGTGCAAGATACGTATAATTTTAGACTTAGTAATTTGAGTCATGATGCATTAGAGCGTCTTGTACAATCTATACATAGAGACCAATCGAACCATTATAAATTTAATTTAGCTTTTGGATTTGTCTTACGAAACAAAATTACCGACGAACTGAGATATTTTCACAGCTCGTCTAATAATTATCTGTTATTTGACCGCCCCTTTGTAATCGGTAGTTACAGAGATTTAGATGAGTTTTTAGTTCAATTAAAAGCTAAAGATTTTGAAGAAGTGTTGTATCAACACAGAGAAGATAGTGCCTGGGTTTTTGATTTCATTACAAATGTCACTATGTTTGTCACAAAACTTGGTCCTTATCCAATCATAGGGGGTTCACCCGACTCATTCCCGGACTACCTCAAAAATAATCGTTTTATTTTGTCTATGGTCTCAAGGCCGAAAACAAACCGTCCATATCAGGATAATTTGTGTTTTTTTAGATGTCTTGCCTATCACCTTAAAGGTGATGAAGCAAGTACCCAGGAAACTCCAAAACAACTATTTTCGAAATACCAAAAGTATATAAATAGTGCGGCAGCTGTAACAACATTTAAAGGGGTTACATTTCTAGAATTGGGAGAACTCGAAAAAATCTTTAAAATCAATATTTATGTTTACGAATTAAACCCCAGACTGACGAGAAAACTAACAAATCTGAAATTATTGCTAAATTGATACGGCGATCGCCCTGCCGATATCCATCAACCATGTTTCTTAATCATTATGAACGGCACTTTTCACTCATTACAAATATCGTACAGTATTCCCACACTTTTCAATGTTCTCGCTGCTGCAGACTTTTTAAACACCACAGAAACTTAAAGAATCATACACCTCGTTGTAAAGAACATGTCACATATGAGTTTCCTGGGGGGATATTTGAACTAAAACCCACAGTTTTTGAAAAACTTCAAAGTCTCCAGATTGAGATTGCCGATAAGGATCGTTTTATCCATACAGAATTACTTACGATATTGAGACGTATATAGATAAAGAAAATTTCACACATTCCAAATCCCCCAAGCTTAAATTCACAGGTCAGCATAGATTATTAAGTATTAGTGTTAGTTCAAATGTCCCAGAATTCGAGACCCCCCAGTGTTTTATTTCTGATGGTGATGAATTTGAACTAGTAAATTCTTTTGTCCAGTATTGTAATACTATTGCTAATAAAGCCTTTGAATTAATAACCAATGAAACCTCCATAGCTGAGGCTATTAAGCGGTTGAATAAAATGATAAATGAAGAAAAACAAGGCAAATTATGAGAAGATGACATTTTTGAGGCCTTTACAGACCTGGAAGATCCCTCTAACAGCCAAGATACAATTGCTGAAGAAAATTTGGGTGGGGAAGAAAATTCGGTTGGTGAAGAAAATTTGGGTGGGGAAGAAAATTCGGGTGGGGAAGGAAATTGTGGAAAAGTCTTGAATCGTTTAATGGGTTCGTTGTTGAATTATTGTCGGCAGATTCCTGTCGTAGGCTTTAATTCGGGCAAATATGATCTGAATGTTATTAAAGGTTTATTATATAAAAGTCTTGAATATTGTAATGATAATGATGGGGATGAAAATTTACCGACCATAGGAACTATTATTATTATTAAAAGAATAGTGATTACATGTGCATTTCTACCAAATGGCTGAAATTTCTGGACATCAAAAACTATCTGGCTCCAGGCTGTAGTTACAAACAATTTCTGAAAGCTTATCAATGTTCTGAGGAAAAGGCTTTTTCCCTTATGACTGGATGGACAGTTTAGCAAAGCTCGACCACCCCCAACTTCCACCGCATGACACGTTTTTAATTCTTTAAAGAACGAAAATATAACGGTTGAGGAATATGAGTATTGTTTAAAGGTTTGGCATGAAAATAACATGTCAACTTTTAAAGATTTCCTCATATGGTATAATAACAAAGATGTCGTGCCATTTTTAGAGGCTCTTTCCAAAATGAGTCTTTTTATAAGTCCAAAAGCATAGATATGTTCAAGGAAGGTATTTCTGTCCCAGGTTTAACGCTGAGATATTTATTTCAGAATCTGGAGGATCACTTTTGTTTATTCCCAGCAAAGCATAATGATTTATATCATTTGTTTAAAGATAACATTGTAGGGGGGCCCTCAATTATTTTTAATCGTCACCAGGAAAAGACAGAACAAAAATCAAGGGGGGCAAATTGTGTAAAAAAATTGCTGGTTATGATGCCAATGCCCTCTACCTCTGGGCTGTCATGCAGGACATGCCTACAGGTGTCGCTTTAAGACGACGGGCTGATACTGGGTTCAGCTGTGAGTTTACTCACTGGCCCCAGATGACTTCTGTGGGGTGGTTGGAATGGGAGGCCAAACAACGGGGTATAACTATCCAGCATATACTCAATGGTAAAGAAGTGCGGATAGGAAAACGACAGTTACCTGTGGACGGGTTTGGTGCGGGGGTCATATATCAATTTCATGGGTGTTTTTGGCATGGTCATCCATTTCAACTAACTGCAGGTAAAACCCATAACCACGTGAATGGCAAAACATTCTCTGAATTGTATCAGAAAACGTGCGAAACAACCGCATACTTACAATCTTATTTTCAAGTGGTTGAAAAATGGGAGTGCGAGTGGCGGCAAGAGCAAAAAGACTCTGTTGAAATTCGCAACTTTGTCATTCAGCTCTTTCCCCATGCCCTTGGTCATCGAGGTTCAATGCCAGAGGACAAATTGCTAAGTCTTATTCAATCAGGCCATATTTTTGGTGCTGTTGAATGCGATATTGAAGTCCCCGAACACCTCAAACCTAAATTTGCAGAAATGCCCCCATATTTAAAAATGTTGACATTTCCATAGATGATATAGGGAACATATGTCCACATATGCTAAAGAAAACAACTTATTAAGTCAACCTCGACGTAGTCTGATCGGCAGTATGCTTGGTAAGAAACTTTTATTGACCACCCCTTTGGTTAAATGGTATCTAGCTCACGGGTTAGTTGTAACTAAAATATATCAAATAATCCAATTCTCGCCAAAACAGGTTTTCAAAACCTTTGGTGAGGAAGTCAGCAATGCTCGAAGGGAAGGGGACAAAGACCCTTCCAAGTCTATTATAGCTGATACTATGAAATTAATTGGCAACTCGGCGTGTGGCAAAACAGTGACAAACAAAGAAAGGCACCTTGATATTAAGGTGTGCACTGAAGATTCAGTGTATGCAAAAGTAAATGATCCTTTTTTTAAAAGACTAACACCCCTTGAATTTAATATGTATGAAGTGGAACTTTATAAACGTAAAGTTAAGCTCGATTTGCCCCTTCAGATAGGATTTTTTGTCTACCAGTATGCAAAATTAAGAATGTTAGAGTTTTACTACGATTTCATCTCAGTATTCGTGGACCAATCTGATTTTGCCTACTGTGAGATGGATACAGATTCAGCGTATATTGCCATAGCTGCCCAGTCTTTGGAGGATGTAATAAAACCAGAAATGAAACAAAAATTTGAAAAGGAAAAACATTTATGGTTTCCTCGTACAGAACCAGAGGAAGCTCAAAAATATGACAAGCGCACCCCAGGGTTGTTCAAACTTGAGTGGGAGGGGGATGGGATTGTATCCTTGTCCAGCAAATGTTTTTATTGTTTCGGGGGGACTGAAAAGGATAAGTTAAGTTGTAAGGGTATAAACAATAGCTTAGCACAAATAACAAAGGAACAGTTTTTAAGTGTTATTCGTTCAAAGAAAGCCGTTGAAGCTACCAATAAAGGGTTCAGACTGCAGAACAATCAAATGCAAACCTATACACAAAAGAAAACAGCATTGTCATACCTATACCTCAAAAGAAAAGTAGAAGAGGACGGTGTGTCTACCAAACCTTTAGATATTTAAATGTTTGTAAATAACATTGAGAGAAACACTGTGTAGCTAAGGTGGTGGTGATGGTGATTGTATAAAATGCAAATATTGTAAGAATAAGTTTGATGTGTATTTATTGTATAAATATATGAATATATGATATTGCGTATGGTCTTTCTGGTGGTACCAATTGTTGAAGTGCAAATATTTTAGAAAATAAGTTTGATGTGTCATGATGGTATCAATACAAGTTACTACCTCATTGTGTATGTTTTATCTGTACAAAGATATTGTGTGAATTTGTTTTACCGCATAGTATAATAGATAACTTTCAGAAAATTTTAAATATTTTGTTTGAAGCCTTTTTTTGCCTTGCTGCTTTATAATTCTAAAGCCTTCTTCGTCCCTTATCATTTACTATCATGGATCCAAGACTACAACACCCCTTCACATGTGTGATTGCTGGACCAACTCAGAGTGGGAAGACAATCTTTTTGAGTCGATTATTGACCCATGCTCACAAACTTATCAAAGAGCCCCCAGAGGTTATTTTGTGGTTCTATGGGGAATTTCAAGCTCTCTATGATAATCTTAGTCATACTTTAGGTTCAAATATTCAATTCATAGAAGGGGTGCCAACTTCCTTTGACGAATATCTAAACAAATCAAAGCGTAATCTGATTATTCTTGATGATTTGATGTCGGAAACCGCTAGTGACAAGAAAATTAGTAATCTGTTTACCAAAGGAAGCCACCATAAAAATTTGTCAGTTATTTTAGTCAGTCAAAACTTATTTCACCAAGGTCGTGAAAGTCGAACTATTAGCCTGAATTCGCATTATCTCATATTATTCAAAAATCCTAGAGATGCATCCCAAATTTCCTACCTGGCTCGTCAAATGTTTCCTGGAAAACCCAAACACCTTCAGGAGGCCTATCATGACGCCACAAGCAAACCTTACGGATATCTATTCATTGATCTTAAAACGAATACCCATGAAAACTATCGACTTAGAACCCAAATATTTCCAGATGAAATTCAGTATGCCTACGTAAAAAAATAGTTAAAAGAAAGTGACAACCACTTTTTAGCTGCCACTGTCACCATGCAGCGTTGGCGTAAACAGGGTCCTTACTTGCATGTATTAGCAAAAGGGTCCCCAAAACAACGACAAGGTATCATTCAAGGTGCTTCAAAAGAACTGATTACGTGTCTTTGCGAAGGGGCCTTGAATACTCTGAATGGTAATATTCAATTAAAGAAACATCAAAAACAGAAACTGACTAAACATCGCCACCAGTTACGCAAACTTGCCAATCGCTACATATATATATATATATTAGATCTTCAAGGGGTGATCTTGGAGGGGTTGATCCTAGAGGGGTGGTCCTCGAGGGACTGATCCTGGACGGTAGATCTTCAAGGGCTGATCTTGGAGGGGTAATCTTGGAGGGGTTGATCCTGGGGCTGATCCTCAAGGGCCGATCCTGGGACTGATCCTCAAGGGCCGATCCTGGGGCTGATCCTCAAGGGCCGATCCTGGGGCTGATCCTCAAGGTCCGATCCTGGGGCTGATCCTCAAGGGCCGATCCTGGGGCTGATCCTCAAGGGCCGATCCTGGGACTGATCCTCAAGGTCCAATCCTGGGGCTGATCCTCAAGGGCCGATCCTGGGGCTGATCCTCAAGGTCCGATCCTGGGACTGATCCTCAAGGTCCAATCCTGGGGCTGATCCTCAAGGTCCGATCCTGGGGCTGATCCTCAAGGTCCGATCCTGGGGCTGATCCTCAAGGTCCGATCCTGGGGCTGATCCTCAAGGGCCGATCCTGGGGCTGATCCTCAAGGTCCGATCCTGGGGCTGATCCTCAAGGGCCGATCCTGGGGCTGATCCTCAAGGTCCGATCCTGGGGGGGGGGTGATCCTGCACCCTCTATACTACTTAATAAATCCAACAAATTTTTACGAGTTGCAAAACAAAAGAGATGAAGTACTTCACCTTAATTTTTAATTTAAAAAAAGCGAAGTTTGAATTCTCCAGACATAATTGTGTTCAACATTAATTTTACCTGAATGCTGATGTACACACGTCGTATATCATGTAACAGAGGCATAATAATAAGCTAGTGTTTCATTAAAAAACTTTTTATAATTTGAAAGTAACATTGTTTACAAAATATAATGAAACTACAATATAATTGCTTTGATATTTCTAATTTTAGTATCTAGTGATTTTGCCTCAGGTCAGCCCCTTCTAATTCATATTGATAACAACATTTATATATAAACACAGGCACAGATCAAATTCAAATTCGGGAGGAATTTTCGATCTATTATTTGATAGTTTTTGAAATCATATTCTTTTTATACCTCTATGGACTACCATTATACAAGTTCACTCCTTTCACACATGCTGTGCAAGTAGCAGTGGCGCGGTCACGAGGAGGAGGGGCGGGTGGGGCACGTTCTCACATTCTCCAAACACTTCATGCTAAATGTAACTTCTCATTTCTAAAATAGAGGGTATTAAATACTGCGATTGTATACAATTTTTAAAATGTGACCCTTGTGATAACCCCCAGCCTCAGGAAACAGAATTAAGAAGGATCACTATATCAGACACGGACAATGTCAGCCAAAGTGTATCCCAAATTCTGGTGGGCGGAATTTTTGACCAGAATGGTAAGAAAGTTTCAACTTATTAAAATACTGGAAAACAATGGCTAAAAACACTCCTGCAGTAATCTTCAAAAACCCAACGCGGGTATAGACCTTTTCAAATCTGAATCGGTAATTTCTGGATAACTAATTTAAATAATGTCACGTGGCCATAATGGACCAATCGTATACTGGTGGAATCTTGGCCGTCTGCACAATTAACGCCACGGTATGGGACCAAACGTATAAAAAAATGTTTTCAAGCGCACGTATCAACGTGCGTTAAACATGAAGGAAATTCGCGCGCATATTTCTGCTTACATTTTTTCTCAAATCTGCACCTGATTGGTTGGGAAATAAAGGAAAAGTTCCCCAGCATGTGATTGGTCGAAGTACTAAAGAAATCACGTTTGACTAAACTTGGTTTCAAAAGGTCAATAGCCCGCTGCAGTTTTCGTGAATAATGCCGTGAACCGAAATTTGTGTGGAGAAACGGAAATAATTTTTAACTCATTCATTTACACCAAAGGGGTGATCAAAACCAAGACGTTGAAGTTTTTAACAAAATTGTGTATAATTTATTTTGTTAGAACATGCAGGTTGTTCCCTTGTGTTACGGAGTTTTTAAACTTTAAGACCTACACTACCCGTACACACTGTACTGGTAAACGGCATGGTCATATACAAACATGAACAACATATGAAGAGAAATCACACCTCAAAGTAATAATGGTACCTGCCGTACAGCCGCACGAGGACTAAAAGCGGGACAAAATCAATTTTTCTTTTCTCGCTATTAAGCTTTCGCATAAACGTTAATAGTTTCATCAAATATACAGTTGTAAAATCAAGGTGTTCAATCAAAATATCGTTCATCAAAGTTAATTTTCTGTAAAAGTGATTATAAACGTTAAATTTCAGGTTCAAATCAACTACATTTTACTCAATCTTAACTTTGTACTGCAATACACGCCAATACACGCGTGTGACGTCACAACACAAACAAAATCAAATCGAAATTTTGCGGGAAGGGGGAAGGGAGAGGCAGGGGGGGGGGGTTCCAGTTAACCAATAATAGTAAGTTATTTGTGACAAAATCTAATAAACTACTATTCATTCTTTTTTTATCCCGTGTGTCCACGTGAACTGATGACCGGCGAGAGATTCGAAGAACTATGGCAAAAGTGCAACGCATCGGAGGATGAAGAAAAGTTGATCATAACCCCAAAAGAGTATTCTATATATATATATATATATATAAATTATTATTTTACGTTTCTGCAGATTGTTCGTGCTAATTCATTGCCTGTCTGTTTATTTTTTTGTTATTGATGCAGTTTTTGTGTTTGTTATTTTTGCGTAACGGTTGTGAACCTAATGTTATATAGCCTTACACACTATTTGTATTATTACCATTTCCATGGGGTTTTTTTTCGGTGATCGGAACGTTATTAATCCTGAGACCTGAGTTATTCTATTGTTTGTTTTCTATACATCATTCCATTCATATTCTTTTCTGTATTACAGTGTTTATTTGCTCTACCTGTCTGTATTTCCTGTCTGTCAAGTATATTCATTCTTCTTTGCATCAATCATGTTCATTCTCACTCACATCTCGTCTTCCCTGTACTGTTTTTGTTAACATACAGGAGTTTCTAAAGTCTCTGACTCTCTAAACTTCTTGTATTCGTCGCAACCTCATTCATCTCAGGCATCAAATTTGCCTCTAAACGCCCCAGGAACTGGTTACCATGTCTTGTTTGGCTCTAGTGATTATTCAAATCACTCACTTGCAACTTATCTTTGTATCGATGGGCAATTACATTCGTACAAATCAAGTTGGAAATTGTCAAAATTCAACTCACGCAGGAGAAGATTACTCATTTTATTCCTTACCCTTTCTGGTCATATTGAAAGCAATCCTGGACCCTTCCCAAAATATCCTTGCAAAAAATGCAACAAATCAGTCAAAAATAACCAGAAAGGTATTTGTTGTGATGATGACTCGTGGGTTCATAGTAAGCGTGCAGGCATAAGTAATGCAGCGTATACAATACTCTTGCATCATCATCTGATGATTGCTTTTGTTCGGAATGTTTGGCACCTTGTGGCCTGTGTGGACTCAGTGTAGGAGATCCGAAAAAGCAGTACAGTGTGACAATTGTGATCTGTGGATCTAAGTACTGTAGCATTGACGACTTAAAATACAGCGATCTCATGCATTCTAGCTGTACCTGGGTGTGTGACACTTGTGACTTCATGAACTTCTCTGATTCTTTCTTCTCAACTAACAATTCCAGCAACTGTACTAACTCATATGAGCCACTGCAAAATTGTTCTTCTGGCCTTGACTCGGGGTCCAACCACCATCCCGATGTCAAATTGAAAACAAATCCCAAAAGGGAAAAAGAAAAGGTTCTAAAACTTCTTGTTATCAACTTTCAGAGTGTTCGAAACAAGACGGCCTCCGTGGAAAGTGTTATCAAAGAAAAAGACCCAGATGTCATTATTGGCACTGAAACCTGGCTTAATTCCGAAATTACCAGTGCTGAAATTTTCCCGGACAACTATATAGTCGTTCGCAGAGATAGAAATTCAAATGGTTATGGTGGTGTATTACAGGCAATAAAAAATGACCTGGTTTTCACTGAGCTCACTAAATTAGACTCTGACTGTGAAATTATCTAAACCAAATTTCAATTTCCTAAGGAAAAGAGCATGTATATAAGAATATTTTACAGACCCAGTCACAATGATCTCACTAACCTACTTGAATTGAAAAAATCCCTCCAAAAGCTTGGTAGAAGTGCTGACAAAAACAATGTTATTCTTGCTGATGATTTCAACCAACCTAACATTGACTGGAGTCAAAACATTATTTCAGGAACTAACGCTTCCTCCGAAGCAGCCAAAATTCTTCTTGAAGTGACCAATTCATTCAATCTCACACAAATGGTGCAGTCACCCACCAGAGATAACAGCATCCTTGATCTTGTTTTTACTAAGAATTCACCAGCTGTTACCTCAGCTAATGTCATTCCTGGTACAAGTGACCATGATATTGTTGAACTGACCCTTAATATCTCCCCTCCTCGTAAAAAAATGCCTAAACGTAAAATCTATTTAAAGAAAAAAGCTAACATAAAACGAATAAAAGAAGACCTGACTAAATTAAAACTGCAATATTATACTCGATTCAATAACTCCATTGAAGTTGATGAAAAATGGAATTTCTTTGAACAGGAAATTAAAGTGATTATTGATATAAAAAAAAAAAAAAACACCTCACAAATTCACCTCAACTAAACTAAATCTGCCCTGCTTCACCCGTATCCAACGCCGTCTCTGCAAGAAAAAACATAAACTGTTTAAAAAAGCTAAGACTAATCAACGAGCCAATGACTGGACTACCTATAAAAGCTTTAGGAAGACTGTCCGTAAAAACCTCAAAGAAGCTAGTAACACCTTCATCTGTGATAAACTTAAAAACTCACTTAACGAAAATCCAAAGGCATTCTGGTCCTATATCAAAAGATTAAGAAGTAACTCTGAAGGTGTGTCTGATCTACTAAATAATGGTAAACTCTGCAGTGACAGTAAAACTAAAGCTTACATTCTAGATGACCAGTTTTTCAGTGTTTTCACAGAAGAAAACACCTCCCAAATCCCTGTAACTAAACCACTCACCAACAGGAAAATAAACCAACTTATAATTACCCCAGAAGGTGACAAAAAGCAACTGCATAACCTAGACTCCAACAAAGCCTCAGGTCCTGACCAAAAACCACCATGGTTTCTAAAAACACACGTTGATGACCTCTATGGAATTCTAACTGATCTCTTTCAAACCTCTGTCGATAATGATACTATTCCTAACAAGTAGAAAGAAGCAAACATATGTAGCGTTTTAAAAAAAGGTGATAAACAAAATCCAGCTAATTATAGATCTATTTCCCTCACCTACGTTTGCACTAAAATCCTTGAGCAATAATCCACTCACATGTGATGAAATTTCTTGATGAGCATAATATCTACTAATTTACAACATGGCTTCCGTGCAAAAAGATCGACTGAAACACAACTCCTCTTAACAATAAATGATATCTCTAAACAAATTGAACAAAACAGTAACGTCTCTATTGCTATCCTTGACTTCTCAAAAGCCTTTGATAAAGTCCCACACCAGCGCCTGTTATCCAAACTTTCCGCCTATGGCATTGATGGAAATCTCCTGGCCTGGTTTGCATCATTCCTCAACAACCGCATCCAGCGTGTTGTCTGTGATGGTGAAATCTCTGATTCTAAACAGGTTTTATCCGGTGTACCACAAGGTACTGTCTTGGGTCCATTACTTTTTCTTTTATATGTAAATGGTATCCCTGATAATATAAACAGCACAGTTAGACTGTTTGCTGATGACTGCCTTGTGTACAGAACAATTGATAACCCCTCTGACCAACAAATCCTCCAAGATGATCTTAACAAACTTGAACAATGGCAAAACAAATGGCAAATGAATTCTAAGCTCTCTAAATGCTACATCTTGTCAATTTCCTCTAAAAATGCTTCAAATCACCTGTTTATACCTTATGCAACCAGCCACTAAAACATGTCAACTCCCACCCATACCTAGGTGTTGAAATTGAGAATAAACTTAGATGGGATAAACATATACATAACATAAGCAAGAAAGCTAACTCTGTACTTGGCCTTTTACAACGTAACCTCTCAAACTGTCCCACCGACTTTAAATCAACTGCTTATAAAGCTCTAGTCAGGCCAGTACTTGAGTACGCATCAGCAGTCTGGGACCCCCATCACCAGTGCGATGTGGATAAACTTGAATCTATTCAAATGAGAGCAGCCAGATTCTATATGGCAGACTACTCATACAAATCTAGTATAAAAAACATGCTTTATAAATTAGATTGGCCCCTGCTAAAAACAAGAAGATACAACACCCGGCTATATATGCTATATAAAATCAATAACAATCTTGTCGCCATCAATAAAGATGAACTTATCCCCACCGTCAGAACTAATACAAGAAATAATCATGACCTTAATTTCCAGGTTCCCTATGCTAAAAAGAATGTATATAAACACTCTTTCTCCCCTTACACACTAAAGGATTGGAATGCTTTACCGTCAGACATTGTACATGCACCAAGTCTCAACTGTTTCAAAGCTAAACTTACCAACACTTGTATTGCTAACTAGTTTTTTTTTTTTTCTTTCTTTTTACTCATACTTTTTACGCTCGGTTGGCGTTCATGTCCTCTTAAAGGATTTTTGCCGACTTAACAGATTCAGATATTTACTCAAAGCAGACTTTAGGACAGTGTGGTGCTGACCACATGTGGACAATGACCAGACCCAATTGAATAGAGAGATGAAATCCATTTATCATGAACTTATTGATGGCACATTGTTGGAAATGAAAAACAGATTAGGCGAAAGCTTTACTAAGGTGGTATTATTACTGAAGGGGCTAAAACCTGACTCAGCAACCTTCCTCAACTGTCCAACCTCTTGTCAACCTTATGCCTGATCACCCGCCCGAATCAATAGCAAATCAAAAATGAGATGAAATTTGCAAAGACGTACATTCTACATGTTCTAGAGAGCCTTGAAAAGGTGCAGGCAGACACCTCTAACTTTCGCCAAACTTACAGCATGGTTGAAAATCCTGTGTCAAGTAAAAGATGCGTTCCCGCTTCTTTATAAATTGTATTGGTGTGGGAAAACAATTGGAACTTCATCTGCTATGTGCGAGAACAGTTTCTCATGTCCAAGGCGATTGCTGTCACCAACACGTCGATCAATGCTACACTAACGTTTAAGAAATATAATTCTGTCATGCAAGAAAGATTTAATCCACAGTCCGTGCAACGACGAACTTTTGCATAAATTCAAACTAAAATTAAGAAAGCTGTCAATTTGATATGTTAAAGGACTATTGACATGCATGTAAAGATGTCACACGCTAAAATTAAAGAAAATATGTTGAAAAATAATGAAAAAGCAAAATCTTTGAATAAAGTCAGTTTTAACTTAAAGGACAAACAAGGTTTTTATTCATGAAATGCTGTCAGGATAGATGATTTGTAAAAGAGTTAAGATTTTGATTGAAATCAATCACAAACACTACATGCTACTTAATATGAGGATCATCTTTAGAATATTTTTTTTTAGGTTCTATTATGCATATATACTTTCAGTAAAGTAGTAATCATATCATCTTGTTAATGTATGACAAAAATAAGTTGCTTGGTGAATTACAAGAACATAAAAAAACAAGAACTGTTGGCAGGACAGTATGCTCGACTATTCAAAGCTAGTATAGAGAATGGGCTTATTAACGGAAGTATATAGGTTAGTAGAGGAGATGATTTCAAATTACTTGAGCTTTAAAAGATACACTTACATTTTCATTTGCTTTGTTAATTTTCACATTTAACTACAAGTTTCAACATATCTTTGAGTTTTCCCAGATATCAAAATAATAAAAAAAAAAGCTTAAGGTTACCTCACCCATGTAGTAACTCAGAAAACATGTAAAAGCTAGCAATCTTTATAACTATAACACCTCTTTTAGTTCTATCAATCGAACAACAAAGACGGGAGAGACCCTAATTTGCCTATGTCAATGAAAGAATGTCATTAAGCCTTTCCAACCTGTACCCTTTCCCCAACCCCTACACATTCCCATAAGTACATCTTGGATTGTAATACAGCTTCCGATTTAGGAAAATATGTGTGTCAATCAACATGAAAAATGTACAATAACATTAAAGGGAAATTATGCGAAACAGCATTGCTTAATGTATGACAAACAAGACATTGGAAACGATACAAATCCCCTCACCACTAATAATGCATATTCCAGACTGACCCACATTCCAACCTGTCCCAAATATCATCGCATGCCATACTCCATGCAATCACACCTGAAAACCAGATATATACTGTATGTCATTCCACCACTTCCATGACCAAAAGGCATAACAACTGAAATCCAGATGACACACATGCCATTCCACCCTGTTCCACATGTCGACACACCCTGTTCCACATGCCAACCTACCCTGTTCCACATGCCAACCCACCCTACTGTCCACCATGCCAACGCATCCTGACCCACATCCCACTCCACCCTGCCCTGCATACAATTCCACCCTGTCCCATATAAAATTTCACCCTCATCCTCCTTCCTCCAGCTACTTTATCATCATGTTATCGTCTATCCTACATTCCACTTTTGTTTATATTTCCTAAACCCCTAATTTAAAATTCTTTAGAAGCGAGGAAACTTGTATTTGCTTCTTTATTCATGGCAAGACAACACTTTTGATTCCTAATTATATCATGTCAATATCATAACAAAACTAGAATTGTGAAGTTAGTAAATCTTTTTATCTCAGGTCAAATAATTTTGAGATCAAATACTTTTAATCTCAGGTCAAACATTTTGCAGAAAAGTCTATTCTTATGCAAATAACCTAATTTATATGCACACTATACCTCAATAAGTGTGAACAATGCCCTTAACATACAATGTATGATCATTTGTTCAAGCAAAATCACCACACCCACTTTAATTCAAGAGATACACAGGTACAAATACTTTCATATCACTTCACCAATAATGCTCAACTAAACAGTGCCAATGCCCTCTACCACTGCACCAAAATATTATCTCAGGTTAATTATTTTGTACGGAAGTCTGTTATGCAAATAACCAATGCTGTTCACATATATAATCATGTGTGTAAACAAAATCCCACTCCCGCTTCAATTTAAGACATATCATAGATACAAATGTTATGCAAATAGCTAATTAGTACGCACTTATGTTACCCCCTTAATTATGCTGATTTGAACAGTACCCATGTCCTCTACCCCTGTGCCAAATTACATAAATGTACACCATTCATAACTTAAAGTTCTTCGCTCATGTTAAACATTTTATACGAAAGTCTATTGTTATGCAAATAACCTAATTAATATGCACACTTCACCTCACCATTAAGTGTAGATAATACTCTTTATGTGTATGATCATTTGTGCAAACAATATCCCCACATCTACTTTAATTTAAGAAATATCATAGATACAAATATTTGTATTGTTACGCAAATAAGCTTATAAGTAGGCGCACACAACACCTAACCATGCTCACTTGAACAGTGCCCAATCGCCAAGTTACATGAATGTACACCATTCATAACTTAAGTTATGGAAACATTAACCAAAAACTTTAACCTGAAAAATATTTTCATTGTTATACAAATGAGCTAATTAGTATGCACGCACAACCCCCAATCATACTCATTTGAATAGTACCCATGTCCTGTATCCCTATGCCAAATGGCATGAATGTACACCATTCATAAGTTATGAAAATTTTAACCAAAAGCCTTAACCAAAAACTTTGACCAAAACTTTAACCTGGCAAATATTTTCAATGTTATGCAAATAAGCTAATTAGTATGCATACACAAATATATATATATATATATATATATATATATATATATATATATATATATATATATATATATATATATATATATATATTTATATATATATATATATATATATATATATATATAAATATAAATATATATATATATATATATATATATATATATATATATATATATATATATATTTATATATATTATATATATATATATATATATATATATATATTTATATATATATATATATATATATATATATATATATATATATATATATATATATATATATATATATATATATATATATATATATATATATATATATATATATATATATATATATATATATATATATATATATATATATATATATATAACATTGTTATGCACATAACCTTAATCGTGTTATCGTGAAGGTGTGCAGCTCTATTGCAATGGCTAGAGAAAAAAAATTCAGTTTGGTCGAACAACTGTTTGCTACAGTTGAATGAGGTCATAACTGTCACGACTGTTTTCTTACTGCATAACGCAGATATTATCCAACAGGCTCTCTGATAAACCTTACCTTAGAAAACTGTTCTAAAAATTTTTAGCCACAGCAATATTATAACTAGTAACATTTAGAAGTTCCAAACAAGAGATCCCCATATGTAAACTTAAAAAGTATTTAACAATTTAACATAATTTTCAAGCAGATTTCATGTCATGCATGGTGGAATTGAATACGACAGAAAAAAATGACTTCATACATGCTCAATTCAATAATTTTTGAAGTTTTGATCACCCACAACTTATACAAAATAAACATGATTTTGTTCTTTGGTTTTAAATGTTCAGTTGAAATTTGACACTCTTTATAAGAAATATTATGTAAAAACGATTATATTTTATTACCGTTACAAACACCAGGGAGTTGCCAATATAAAAAGATCAACGGCATTATTAGACTTGTAGTGCACAGTACAGAGGGAATTGAGGTCAATTAAGGTCATAAAGATAAACAATGACATTCATGAGGAATTCATGAGGAAGTTGTCATAAAAGGCGTACGAGGCAGGAGTGGGGGCGGAGTGGGGAGGGGGAGCAATTTTTCTGCAAAGATGAGTATTTTTTTGGACAAATATATTTTCGGGCTAATCTGTGCTCACCTCTGATATTGAAAATAGTCTCGTAGGCTAATGGTCATTAGTCCTTCAAATATCTTTTTAAGGAGATCTTTATTATTTTGATATTTTACTTGCAGTGGACTGACACTAAACGAATTACAGAATAAAATTGTTAGATTCGTTTGCAAAAATACCATAAGCATAATTTAAATTAATAGTTACTTTTACCAGTGCTTCCCCTTTTAGGAAACCGTTTTCATATTGTAACGCCGACCGAGTATTGGGGGGTCGAGGTTGATGGGGGTTATGGTGCTCCCTAATAAATGCGCTAGGTGGTGACTATCTAGTATATAAATATGACACGACAATTGGTGTTGGTTCTTCACTGGTATATTCTCGACATATGAAACTCAATCAAGACATCTTAATGAAAATGTATACATAGGCACGTATGGATACTCACGATCCATAGATGTATTGAGATATGGCTACTCCATGGAAATATGACTGATCCATATATGGAATATATCTGTCAACTTATAGACTCTGCATTCCATATATGAAAGCTCTGATTTCATTTATGGAAACTCTTGATTTACTTTATATGGACTCTGTCTCTCGTGGAACTCGTATTGGTACGAATTTTGGCTTCTCACTCGCATATACCGCCGCACTTACAAACAAACAAACCGACCGACAGACTCTCGAAAACCCAATTTGGTCAGTTTGAAGCAATTATTTTAAGTGGTTATTACCAATTCTCCCGACCTTTACGTTCAATGACAATGGGATCATTTTTGGAGTCGGTTTCACCCCGTCAATTCTGGGTATTTACCAAACAAACAATTATACTCACGCGTATAAAATTGATCTATCCGCAGGTCCTTCCAACGTTTAAATCACTCAGAATCCACAAATTAACTTAGATTCACTTGTAAATATAACTTTTAAAATGCTTCGACTTATCAAACACTTTAATGTAATCTCAAGTGTTGACGCAATCGTTACCAAAAAGACAAGAGACTCGCACACACGAGGCGAGAGATAATATACCTTAAGGCAAGGTATTCACTCAATTTTGGTCAAAAAGGGTCAAAAATCCATTTTTTTTTCTTTTTAATTCTATTTGAAAGTATGATATCTCTTCTTTTAATTTATATAGGTTGTGATAGTCAACTCCTCTTAGAAATGTATAAAAATTAGAGTCAAAAAGGAAAAGAAACTCCGAAAATACATTTTTCACCAAATTTTGCGACATTTTTACCTCAAAATACATAAAATTGAATATTTCCACTTTTACTCAACCAATTTTCATCATCTAAACACCAACATACAGCTTTAAATACAAGGAAAAAGCCTCTGTTTTCACAGTTATTTCTCCTAGACCTATACCAATGATATCAAATGACAACTCCCTGGTCAAAGCAAGGATTTATAAATGCATCAATCTTTATTTTTAGCCACATCCTGTCTAGTTTGGATCAAAGATAATTGAGTGACAGTAGAGGGTTTTGTTTGTTTATTTTATAGTAGAAACACTCTCTCACATCAGCTGTTATCTCATTTGTAATTGTGACTAACTGCATCATAAGTATTGTTTAGTATTGAAATAAGCGGGTTTTTTTTGTTGCTAAAATGCCCAGGAAAAGGAAGAGAAAGTTTTTTGGAAATAGGTTTACAGGACCAATAAAAGTAAGGAAAACAGAAGATAGTGGGGAGAATCCCAGCACTGGGGCTAAATCAACAGACTCTAGAGCTTCAACTGAATTAAAGGTACCCCTATACTTACTTTTTGAGAAAAATGGTCCTGAATATTTAATGAGGTACAATTTTTTTACATTTTTTATGATTACGAAACAAAATTATCCATAACTTAAAATATCTGTCATGTTTGTACACCATTGTAGTCTAAAAAAAAAAAATTTCATGGTACCTAGAATTTGAAATAATACTTTTGGAATATTTTGATTGTCATCATGAATGAGGGCTTTCTAGTATCCAAATATCAAGCATGAAATTGAGTGGATACCTTGCCTTAAAAAAAAAAAAAAAATCCTCGGTGTATTATAGAGGGCTGGGATTAGGGGATGTATTTTTCGTTACACTATTGTCATGTATTATTTTGTCAATAGGAATTACAAAGGTTCAATTAATGGGACCGGGACCCTATCTATATATGTATCTAAGCCGGGCTTTTCAAACGATATTGATGTGTTGTCATATCAAATAAACCTTGGAAACATGTGAACCCAGTTTAGTGAAAATCTAATTACTTTTGCTTCCATGTAACTATGTTTTAACCTCAAACATAAGCTTCAGTGTAGCCATGACCCAAGTCATAATTGTACTCCACTTCTGTTCCATAACTTTTAAAATACATTTTTTGATTCTTTTAGGATTCACTTCTCACCCTAGATATCAAATATTTTCCATGACGTACAGTACTAATTGCACTGAAAAACGTTCGTAATCAGTCTAATTTGGTACTTAAAAAAGCCGTGTATTGCACACATTCAGTCTTTTTGGGGCATCTAAGCAAACGGATCCTAGGGCAGACCCCTTGACCCGATGCCAAAAAGGTTTCTGCCCCACACTCATAATATCGAACTCATGAAGGCGCCACCAGCAAGAAGAGCTCTACACAATAATCCTTCCCATCTTGACGAAATTGTGTATACTTATCGAAGCTTCAAATAGAAACTAGGCCTATACATGCTCAAGATATATAGTCCTAATTGCTATTGCCGACTAGGGCTTATTGCCCCAGATGTATTATTGATCTTTTTGTCCCTGAAAGTAATGCTTTGTTGAAGTTTAACGGCACCGCGACAGTCAGTAGTCAAATGTGCCAAGAGGGTGGTAATAAATAATGGTGTAAGAGTAAGGATAGTGAGGAGATGGAAGGTTTGTAAAGGAGATAAAGGGGAAAAGCTGAATGTGGGGGGAAATGTTAGGTGAAAAGAAAGGGGTGTGTATAAGGTTAGGTGTAGAAGGGGAGGAGAGGAGGAGATTATATGTGGTGGAAGAGGTTGTTGTTGCGGAGGAACTTGATGATGTTTGAGGAAGAATTGTTTTCGAATAGGTCCGAGATTGAAGAGAGTTAGGAGAGAAGAGATCTGGTATAGGGGACAGGTTAAGAAAATATGCTTGATGGAGAGATCGATGTTGCAAGTGGGGCAGAGCGGGGCAGGGGAGTCGGATAAGAGATGGGAGTGAGTAAGAGAGAAGTGGCCGAGGCAAATGCGGGTGAAACGATGTCTTTTCTGCGGTTGCAACTATGCAGAGGGGTGTTGGTCCTGACTTTGGGTTTGATGGTGTAAAGTGTTTTACTGGTTTCGTAATTCCAGGAGTTTTGCCAGGTTTTGTTGATGTAGTTGAAGATGGAGAGGCGAAGGTCTGAGTGTGGAATAGGAAAAGGAGAGATGTTATTTGACAGAACTTTGATCAGAACTTTGATAGTGGCTCTGTCGGCTCTCTCGTTGCGAGGGATTTTCTTTCCTAGGGAGGAAAGAGTGTGGAGTTTGCTGAGGATTTATAAAATAAGAGGGTTGGGCCAGAGCATGTTGAGGATGCCATTGAGGACGAATTTAGAGTCAGAGAAGATGACAAAACGGGGGCTAAAAGAGAGTTCTATGAAGATTAAGGCTAGAAGGATGGCCTTCGCCTCAGCAGAATAGCTAAAGGTGCAGTCGGGTGACCTTGAGGAGAGGGTGAGGCCAGGACAGGCGGCGGAGGCTGCAGAGGAGCCTTCCGTGTAGAGCCGTAGGTAAAGAGGAAGGAGTAGTCATGGAAATGTCTACTGAGCTGACAGTATTTGGAGTGGAAGAAAGCTGGGTTGTGGAGAGCTTTCGTGAAAGAAGAAAGACCAAGGTAAATCTTGGGGTGGAAGGGGGTGGAAGGATTAATAGTCCAGGTGGGTGTAGGTGGGATGGTGTGTCTGGCAATCGAGAAAATGTTGATGTTGGCTTTGGAGAAGTGGAAGTGCATCCTGATCCCGAAAGGTGGGGGGATACGCTTGTTGAGATTGAAGAGGATGATGAAGGAGGGAGAGCTGATAGAGTGGAAACAAGGGTTTTGTGGATTGGTGAGGATGTGGAGAGCAAAAGAGAGACCGGCCTTCCTGCACCGGAGGTCGAGGGGGAGTTCGTTGGTTTTGACGTGGAGACTGGTGATAGGGGAGGTGTGAGTGGCACCAAGACAAAGCCTTAAGGCAGTGTTCTCAGTGACCTCCAGGTGTTTTAAGTATAATTTGTGGGTGGAGGCTTAAAAAAAAGTAATACATAAGCCTATATAGAAAACATCAGGGTTTTAAATGGAAATGCATGCTACTATTTTTGAAAGTGTGTTTCCCCATTGAATGTTTGAGATCCAAAGAAAGAAATATCATCACCAGATGAATACAATGGTAAGTGATATATTGCCCAACATACAGGGAGTATTGAATAATTATTTCAATGATGTGTCAATACATGTGTTACCACATACACATGAATATTTAAATTTTTTTGTCATTATTTTGGGAAATGTAGAAATTATAGTGGCTAGTGTTGCTACAAGGTATAACAAATATGATTTTCCCCTATGCAGCTACAGATTTGTGCCTGTATATGGCTTACATTTCAGATGTGTCCTAAACATGGAATGTAAATGGTTATCTGGCAAGGTCCATGTCATTCTGTATTCATGTAACTATCATGGGCATAAATCTATGTACCTATTTACAATTGTTGTAAGTGGTCACCAAATCATAAGTGCACACTCATATTTCTTACACTTCTAAAAGCTTATATAGAATTAGGAAAGTAAACATGATATATTAATCACTAAATATATATTTTTTTTAAATATAATATTTTTTTAAATATTATTGTACAGATTCTATTAAAAGGAAACATCTGGTTCACTTTCAAATTTTCAGGGGTAACGAAAAGAGATCTGCAGGGCATGCCTTTCATACCATTGGGTAGGAGATGGCTTTTGTGCCAATATGAAAGAGAAACCCTATCACCAAAAAAGGAGTAAAATATGGTCAAATACAGTAGGTCTATTGGAAACATCAGTTCTAAAAGACACATTAGAATTGTTGTTTTGTGGTGAATTGTTAAATTCATACTGTACATGTCATATGGGTCTCACTTGTTTGCAAACTGCAGACTATGACTGAATTTACTGATTAATGTATGTGATGAATATACATACTTCTCCACCCTCTATTTTTGCTAGTGCCTACAGTAGAGTAAGTCTTCAATATTAAAATTCAATGTTTTGCCTCCTTGTTAGCGTTTTTTATTTGACCAATTGACACCTCCTTTGTTCAGCCATTAGATCATGTGTAATAACTCCATAGTTAAACCAGGTGGGGTACAGACAGATTTGAGAGCATTTAACTTCATACTTTTAGAGTTAGAAACCCTAATTTCTAATGAAAAAAATATTGCACCACTTATTTACATAGCAAATGTGTAGATGCAAATACAAATTTGATATACTGTATATTTTCATCTTTGCTTTTTACTTCCGTTTGGTGTCGGCAGCAAGATTTTGTTGCTGAAAGCAAGGGAGAGGGGGGGAGTTCTTTTTCATTAAAGAACTCATCATTATACGTACAGGTCAAACAGGTTTACGCTCTTCTTCTAACACCATGGGCATTCTCCTCGACATTCCTCTCACAAAACGCAGAACATTTAAAGACAGGTCGTTTGCTGTAGCTGCCCCTGTCACATGGAATAGTTTGCCATCTTCTCTTCGTTGCATCAATAACTACGATAATTTCAAATGGGAACTAAAAACTGTTTTGTTCACCCAGGCTTTTTTATAATTGTTTGTGTTTATCTTTCTCCTATGAACTTTATGAACAGTTTTATTTATTTTCTGTACAGCGCCGCTGAATGTGCATTGTATAGATATTGAGCGCTATATAAATATATAAACATAAACATAAACATAAACTGTGTTATATGAGGATCGAGGTAGGCAAACAAAATATCACTTTTTGCTTTGAAATTTCTATCAATACACAATTGAAAGTGATAATTAAGTTAAGTCTTTACATATTTAAATATTGTTTTATTTCAAGAATCTAAATAGATTTGTGAACCAAACTTTATTTACAAAAGTGTTTCTTCATTTGCAAACCTCTTGATTTGTAAAGTGGTATCATAATTTCCATGCTCACAAAATTGACAAACACTTCTGGTGAAGTTACATTTTAACTTTTCCTGTAATCTGCTTCTCTAACCGCTAGAACTTCAATGAATTGAATCTTGACATTTTATAATATACAGTACTAGTCTGCAACTTTGTAGTCTGCAGTCTGTAAATTTATAGCCCAAATATTGCCATACTATTACGGCATTATACATAGTCTTTTAAATTACATTATCGAGCTTTAACTTTAGTTTTCATTAGTCATATTCTGTACGGTAGATATAAATCTTATAACTTGTATGTCAGAATGTTGCTATGACTGAATTTGGCAAAGTAGACTAGGAACAATACAGTGTCAAAAGTGACTGAATACTTCATGTATGTGTCAACTAGAATTTGATGGCTTTATATGTAAATGCATATCTGATGACATAGGTGTAGGAACTGGGGAGGCATGTTCCTCCTCCCCAATGTTGCAGTGATCTACATGGTGCTCCCTTAACTAAGTCATTTTTTACCATTGAACTAGTGTTGTAGCATATCTTTGTGCCTGCCCCCAATAAAGAACACGTTCCTATGCTACTGTCTGACGATAATTAAGATTAGTTCATACATACATTACTGCATTCGTCAGGCTTGGGCAAGTTGTGTATTCTACAGCAACATGATTGTATATAAATTGCATGTTTTGTACAAAATGCACACTTTAAAAACATTTTCTTCACATTTTGCAGGAGGAAACTTGAGGGGACCACTCGTATTCACCAAAAAGAAGATTCCGTGTACAAAACACCAAGAAGTGTGGATGCAAGGCGAGCATTCTTATGTGAGACATGGCATTTCCTAATCAAAAGGTAGTTATGTATTAATTTTGTATGATAATAGAGCTACTGTATTTGCAAAGTGATCAGTCTCTATGGTAATTGGTCCGATTTTAATTTGTACAACCGGGACTCGCAATCGGAAATTGAATTTACCTGCTATTTCTTATTTTTTAGTATCAGACAATATTCTTTATTTTTTTGGCATATATATAAATATATATATAAACACAGATGGCATCCTCACATTAGTTGTTATTCAGGAAGGTATAAATGACTTGAATTATAATCTAAAATAGTGTAGCATTTATTCAAAACAACCAAAATCAATCAATTTTACAGCTTTTTGAAGAGTTTTGTGCAAATATGCAAATTTGTGTGTTTTTGTAATGTATGAACGGGAAATAGTCTGTACTTTCATATGTAAATCCATTGTTTTTCAACCTTCTGCAATTTCTCTTTGAAAAAAAAAGATACTGAAGAGTATTTGATCTTTTCCATACCCCCCACTAACTTCAAGAAGGTATTTTGAAGGTCTGAAATCAAGTAAAGGGAAGAAAAACCAAAGCAAATGATGTGATTTCGTGTTCATACATCACATATTTTTTCAATTTTGTTGTTAATTTTTAGAAAATGTTGCCAAATTGTATCAAAATGTCCAATAATTTTGCCAAGTTTTCCCATCAATTTTACGGGTTTTTTTTTAATTTTTTGTCAATAACTTCCTAATTTTACCACCCAATTGGGAAGAAAGCATGCAACCGGGAAGGTGCAATCCTCTCAGTGGAAATTCCCCCCTGCTTGAAAAAGACAAAAACGGTGCAAAATTAGAACAGATATAGAGGATGAACATTTTGTTCTGCTCAATAGAATTTTCTGATATGGGGGCCAGGAATTTCAGTTCGCCCCTCGGGTCCCATGATCCTGTCAGCGGACCTTTTAATCAGCAAGTTGTTTATATATCAGAACAAGATGAAATAATGTTGATATGTAATGATTACCACATTGTTGGCTTCCATTAGTCATTAAGGGATAAGATGGGTCAAATTTGCATACTGTCACATGTGGGGAAAAACAGCAAATAAAAAGCACCTTTACAGGGACATGTGAATTTTAAAAGTGATTCAATGCCAAAGGACCTGCCTTCGGTTTGATCTTTGGTAATCTAATAATAAATGTTTAATAACATGAATATATCTGTGAATATAATAATACTTTTTTCTCTTTAAAAGCTGGAATTCTACAGCCTATTGACCCTAGTAGAGCAAATTAAAGTGCTGGTGAGTGATATCAGTCACCGAAATGAACAGACACTTTAGGACATATGTTGATAAAGATATGTTTAAGTGAAGTGAACCACCCCCCAGATCCAACAGATGCTTTTTTCCAAAGCCTCGTGACATACATAATCAAATGAATGCTGCCATGGTCGCAAAGCACTTTTCCACCATTGATTAGGAAGCAATGGTCTCTGAATGGAAAGAGTAAAGCAAGCAACACAAATTTTTCAAGTTCGGGTAGCATGCAGAAATAATACTTACCAGCAGTAGTGCTGAAGTGAGCTCGAAGATGATGAAGTAGGTATTAAAGATAAACATACATTTAGAAGCATGATGTTTGTCCACCAGACTCCATGGTTGCTATCTACATATGGCAAGGAAATTTGTTTTTTGGATGCAACATACAGAACAACCAAGTATAAAATTCCTCTGTTGTTTCCTTGTTGTGTCGACAAACAGTGATTATCAAATTGTTGAAGAAATTGTAATTAGCAAGGAAACTACTGATGCAATAAGAGAAGCCTTATCTGTGCTCAAGGAAGAAAATCCCAACTGGTCACCCAAATTCTTCATGATGGACTACTCAGATGAGGAGATCACAGCAATACAAGATTTATTTCCTGAGAACAAGTGTTGTATTTTGTAGTTTTGAAGAGTAGTGCCAAAATGGAAAGACAACTATGATCCGGTAGAAATTTTGCAACGAGCGGGAAAAAGAATTTGCATGGTTGAAAAAAAGCAGTGACGAGAAAGACCATCCTTTCTGTGTTGTTTGCAAAAAGGTTACTGAAACCTAGAAAGAACACCCTGCAAATAATTGCCTTTTCCTGTCGATGTGCATCATCATCTTAAAATGTTCACAGATCAATCATAGGCCTATATCTTTATCACACCAACACTACGGATGCCAAGATTGACAAACAAGTTGACAACAAGTTGTCCTGTAGAGTGAACTCTGTACTGGCAGGTGTGACAGAGGGGCCCCAAAGAAGCGATACAAAGACTTGTTGAAAAAGACCCTCACAACTTGGAAGATTGATTATCGTCAATGGGAAGCTCAGGCTGTAGACCGCATTGCCTGGAGGCAGACAATTAAAACAGCAAGCTCAGTTTTTAACAACGAAAGTAGATTCAGTGTCGAGGAGAAGAGAAAACAACCCACCAGCACCCACCAAACCTTTACTTGCTACCGTAGGTGGAATGTAGGCAGAAATCACCTGCGGTGTGAGTGAAACCAAATGATGAGAGTGGCAGCACAGACTGGGAAGAGCTTAAAGCATATTTTACATGTGGCTGTCAGTGTAGGACCCAATTAAGATGCTTGTTATCTACCTGTTGTTACAGAATTTGAAAATATTAATGCACTCATGACATAAGCTATCCCAAGAAGCTGATAAATCAGCTAGAATTGCACTACAAGTCCATCCAAAGTAGAGTGCATGATGAAAATGGTCAGTTGTGTTCTCTACCAACTATTCAGCTTGGGGCAAAGTTTTTGGCAGAGTTCGAGATGGCAAACAATCACACAGCTAATTTTCAATATGTCAATGTAAAATGAAAAGAAATGATTCTTGAGCTTGTAGCTCAAGTAGACCAATGGCTCCCTGACAACAAGAAAATATATGTTGGGCTCCAAGGAATATCCCCATTAAAGTCCTGTCACAAATTGATCGGCTCCCACTGAACAAGCGCCGATTCCAGCATTCATGGCAGATTCATTGAATACCTACAAACAACAATGTTTCCTAGGCAGGCTAGTGCACCAAGGTGATTTGAAATGTCGGAGAATTACCATCCTGATACCCCAAATTCATTTTATCACAAAAAATACTTTGAATTCATTAGTATCTGTCAACAAACTAAAGGTAAGGAATAGACGAAAAAGCTACTAAATTGATACAATCTGCAACTTCTATGGGATAATTTCAGTAAATTTAGACTAAAAGTCCAACTTACGTCACTTGAAAACATCAAAAAGAATGATTATGATGTCCCTAAGAAAACTTTTAGGGCCCTTGGAGACAGCGGCATGAAAGTAATGATTCCACAATTCATGAAATTGTTCCGGATTTATCTTGCCTGTCCTGTCATGATTGCCACAGCAGAGCAGAACGATTGTTTTACCAGCTAAGGAGACTGAAAACTTAACAATCCTAATCATACAATGACCCCAAAGAGACTGTATCACATGGCCATCCTGTCCACTTATCAAAATCGGCTAGACAAATCTCAATCTGACTTCTGCAGTAAATCCACTCATAATGAAAGACAAATGCATCAGAAAACAGTTAAACCACATAGTTGTAACAATGCAAACTAGATAATAAACTGATTGTCAAGAATGAACATCTGTACCAGCTTGTGGTCTCGAACAAATTGTGAGAAGACATTTTGAAAGAGCTCCATGATGATGTTGGGCATATGGCTTTTGAACAAACAATAACATGGGTACGAGACAGATTTTACTGGCCAAAGATGGTAGTCATACAATTCCAACTAGAGCACCATTGACAAATGTACACACAATGCAACCGTTATATAGAGCTAATTTGCATTGACTCCCTGACTTTGGAAGCATCAAAGGGAGGTTTTGAAGATGTGTTATTGGTAACCGACCACCTTACCCAGTGTGCCGAAGCATTTCCTACTAGAGACCAGAACACAACAATATGTCATTATGGCTTCTTGACACCCATCCACTCAGATAAAGGAACCAGCTTTGAGAGTAAGCTCATTTCCCAGTTCTACCAGCTTGCAGGCATAAAAAAAAGTCTCACACGGCACCTTGCCATCCCCAAGGAAATGGCAAAACTGAAAGATTCAAGAGAAAATTCATTCAGATGCTTGGCAATTTTTGATGCAGAGAAAAAGTCAGATAGGAAGAAACATATTGATGCTGTTTATGCACACACACACACACACACACAATGCAACCAAACATGAAGTGACTGTGACATAACATAAAACATGGGGGGAACCTCAACTTGCCCGTTGACCTTCTGTTTAGACTTGATCATGACAGTGGTAGTGTTGAATATAGGGAATATGTTTAAAGCTTGAAGGAGAGACTAAAAGATGCATAAGAGACTGCAAATGAGAAAGCAAAGAGAGCAAAACTAAGGCAGAAAAACTATGATACATGCTCAAAAGTGGCACCATTTGTAACTGGGAGACAGAGTGTTGGTTGCTATTAAAGCTGTCAAAGGAAAGAAAACTGCAGGATAAAATGGTATTCCCAGTGGCACACTGTAACATGGAATGTGCCTGTGTACCATGTTCAAGAAGAAGGCAGTCAGAAAAACAAAGTTGTGCACTGAAAAATGCCTGCATGTTCATTCCACTGGATAATGCAGTAGTTAGTGATGATCAGCATGAAAACACAGACAGTTCCTACACAGAAAATCCTGGTGTTGTGAGCGATTCTGCTGAAGAAGAAAAACTACAAATTCAAATTGATTGTAGTAGAGGACGAGGGCTGCATCGGCACCCTGCGGTTGACCAAAATAATACAATGGAAAGAAGGCAAGATGTAACAGCCCATGAAATACCATTCAGTCAAAAAACCCTTAAAGAGGAAGTTGACAGTAGAGTTGAACAACTTGATACAATGGCAGATGGAATTTACCAAGAAAGATGAAGTTGACAGTAGAGTTGAACAACCTGATGCAATGGTAGAAATGGAAGGTCCTTGGATGCCTCAATTGTACATCATCCTTACCTATCAATGAGGACTTACACACTAGACAGGTCCCGCAGTCAGGTATGGTAGAAGAAGGATCTATGCCAAATGCCACAACCCATCTGATAAGGAGACTACTTCTGTACCTGCTGCAAGCACTAGACTGTCAACAACAAAATACCCCTAAAGATCTAACTGTAAAGCTTCAAAGAGAGGTATGGATGATGTTATAGTCAATCATTCCCCGATGTTCTGCTTTGCTCATGGAGTGTTGATGACTAACATTATTACAAAAAGGGAGAAAACTTTGGAGAAAAAAATGGAAGCCAATCATGGATATTTGAAAGAGAGTGGTGGATATGGACATTCTGCACCAAACCAACTTGCAGACCCAACCCAACAGGATGTGCCGAATCTACCGGATGTGCCGAGCCAACCTGATGTGCCGAGCCAACCTGATGTGCCGAGCCAACCTGATGTGCCGAGCCAACCTGATGTGCCGAGCCAACCTGATGTGCCGAGCCAACCTGCAATACTTCAAGGGAGAAATCAACTTGGTAAATTTTTCTTAGAATTGTAGTGCATGTTTCAGGAGTAAATGAGATTTTCAAAAAAGAGAAAAATTTGTAAATTTGTAATGGTAGCGCATCGGCGGAAGGTGATTATGATGAAAACCTCTTCCTCAGGCTAGTACCCAAATGGTAAAGATTTGGGAACGAGAGGGAAGTGCTAGTAACCTCTCCTCTCTCATAAAGTTTGTAAAGATTGATGTTCAAAGAATGAATCACGACATACATGCACCCAAATAAGACGCAAGCCAAAAGGACTATGGTTTCAGAATAAGTCTCTAAATACCAAGAATTTGTTAGTAATGCGTACATCCTGTGTCAGCACACAACAGCATTATTCTCCAAACAAGAATCCAACAACCAATATAGAGAAAGAGCTGGACTATCTTAGTGATACCATGTAGGACGTGCTCAATGATTTAAAATATTTTCTGCAGAGCCACAGTCATTATACCAACAGGAAACCCACCATAGGGAGATTAGAATATGATGAAGAGGACTATTACGATAACTATTACAGATCAGATGCACAGCGTCCGACGTTGTGGCTTCAATGTTGACATTCATGACAAATGTAAGCTGTATACACATCGCCCATAATGTTTAGGCAACAAGGGAACTGGACGAGGCAGGTACAGATCATCATTACATCACATCAGATGTTATGATCAAGAAGTAGATTGTGATGAGTTTCCTCAAAGAAGAAAATCAGGGATGTATAATTTACTGTGTGATGGTAGATCCAATCATAATTTATTCAAACAGAAATTTCTCATGTACGCCACTGAAGCAAGATGGACATCTGAGGAAAAGAATGACTTCCTGTGTTGGAGCTTGACTGTTAAGGAAGAAGTCTCACTACAGCCTTATCATGGAAAGGGGTGAGATTCTTAAAACAGTCAAGGCTTACAGGGACCTGCCCTGAAACTTAGGTTAAAAAACATGCCATTATAAGATTATAAGGACGTCAGTGAATGGTACCAGTGCATAAACAAAACATCTGGCAGAAGAGCGGCAGTTACATCTAAAGTAAACTCTTTCAAGTATGCAGATATAGTACAAGAAACTATGAAGAAAAGGTTACCTCTACAGAATCCTGTATTAACTAGCTTATCAGCCATTGATCCGAAAGCTCCAGGACACAGTGTAACTCAGGATCATTTGAAGAATCTCGCTGACTTATTTTCTACCTGCATGAACACTAAACAGAATGTGTGTGATCGAGCTGCAAGGCAAATGCAGTCTCCTCCACAATTGAATGACAATACTTGTCTGGACAGGTGGTGGGCAGAAGTACTGAAAGCCTATCCAGTAATGAAAGCAGTTCCGTTGTGTGCTCTTTCTATGTTTACATGACCGATAGTTGAGCAATGCTTTAGGATGATGAATGGCATGATCAACTTCACACAAGTACATTTGCAGCCACACAGACAATTAAATATGACTTGCTCTCGACCAGTCAGACATCACTTCAGTGTTACCGACAAGATGATAAACTAAATTCACAGTGGACAGGTCAGTTCATTACCATGTAATGACCGCCACAGGTTACATAAGAAAAAGAACCCTCCTACTGAGAGAAAGCACTAAACCACTCCTGAAATCAGTATTTACAAACTTGCTCATCAAAGACAGGGTAACCAGCCAACAAATTGCTATTCAAAAAAGAGGCGAAGTGGTATTGTCCAGAAAAGGCCCCAGCAAAGATGTAGACTATTAATCCATCAGTTGTGATTGGTACTGTCGGACTCAAAATGTCGGTCACTTGCACAGGCTATTCCAACTGCACCATCAAGATCCTTGCACCCACAGCACTACTCAAAACCGACACCATACACAATAAATGTGATAAACATCAAATTCTCACAGAAACTTACGATAAAAAAATATGCAGTATTCTGCCGGGCATTAATGAATATCAATTGCCCAAAGAATTTGAAAAGTGGAAGAACCATTTAGTGAATCATACAGAGGACATTTTTCCGACATGTTCGAAAAGATCTGAGAAAGTAAGCAGGAAGGATTTATTCCATTATTTGCATGAAACACAGTTGTGTCACACATTTCCAATCATCTACAAATTATATCAGCTCCTTATGACACTGCCAACAGCCTCAGAAGAGAGATCATTTTCAACGCTGATAATAATAAAATCATATCTCAGGTCTACAATGGCTAAAAATAGACTCAGTGGACTATCCATTCTTTCAATTGAAAGAAAATTGGTTGAGGAATATGTGCGTGGTTTCTTCAAAGTCGTCTTACTTACTTATGCCCATCCCCCTCCAGTGGCATAGGTCGCCAATAAAAGCTCTCATCTCTAGTCATCCACTCAATATCATTCCAGGTGTGTCCAGACTTCCATGTATCCACCAGGAGGACGTGTCAGTCAGGAGATTCTGCCAACGTATCAACAGAAGGTGGCATAACAGATTGGAAGATTACAAAAGTCAAAGGTCTATGAAGAGAGGAAACATAGCTCAATTGGTTTAGAGTCTATTAAAAGAAATGAAAGTAGCCAAATAAGTCCATAAAATCATCACCCATTATACAGCTATCTTATGTTAGGGAGTGACAATGATAATTTGTGATGTTTGTTTGTTTGTTTGATGAGGGCTTAACAGCACCACGACAACGAGGGTCAAATTGTGCCTAAGAGGTCAGATCATTCTAGAGGTAGGAAGGGAAGAAAACAGGGGGAGAATGAGAAAAATTCAAGAACAAAAAGTCAGAAAGCTGTGATCGAGAGAGGAGGTGCATGGGTGAAACAAAAACAAAGTAGAGAGAGGGGGTGAAAGAGGAGAATTAAATATGGTTATAGAGGGAAGCATGATGAAGGAGATAATTTTATCCGGAGGATTTTTCTGGAAGAACTCAGCAATTGAGTTGTGGGGAGCGAAGGAAGCTTTGGGAAGGTTGTACAGGGGCAAGCAAGGAGAACTTGATGGATTGTGAGGGTGCAGTGGCAATTGTTGCAGAGGGATTGGGGGGAGCCAATAAGGAGGTGGGAGTGAGTGAGGTGGGTGTGACCAATTCTAAGACGGGTAATATGAACGTTGTTGATACGAGAGAGGTTGTTGATGGTGGATTTGATCGGAATTGTGGGCTGGATGACATGAAGTTTGTTATCAATTTGGGAGTTCCATGAGGTTTGCCAGCGGTCACGAACAAGGGAAGCGATAAGCGGTTTGATGTCAGAGAGGGTTTTGGGAAAAGGGGTAGGGAGGAGGTTGAGGGCAAGCTTAGCGGCTGCATCAGCCCTGTCATTGCCAGGGATGCCAACATGGCTAGGTATCCAGAAGAAAAGAACACTTTTCCTGCAGAGGGTGGGAGAAAGGAGTTTCCGGAGGAGGAGGTGGCATGTAAGGTTATCCCATTTAAGATTGAGTAAAGAAGTAAGAACAGCCTTTGAGTCAGAGAAAATGGCAAAGTAGCTGAGTGAATAAAGTTGAGGGCGAGGAGAATGGCCTTAGCCTCGACTGAAAAGATGGATGAGTAGTCAGGAAGTCTGCTACTGAGGGTGATGGTTTGGATGACGGCAGCAGCAGCTGTCTTGTTGCCTTCCTTGGAGCCATCAGTATAGATGGAGGTGTAATTTGAGAGTTGGTCTTTGATTTGGTTGTGGAGATTGATGAAGAGGTTAGGGTGGGTTTGAGTTTTGTGATGAGTGGAGAGGTCTAGGTGGACAGAAGGGAGGGGTGGCCCAAGGAGGAAAAGTGGGCCAGGAGTAGGTGCCGAGAGTGGCGGGGTTGATGCCGAGATGGAAGAGATCTGATTTAATGCGTAAGCTGAAGGGAGGGGATAGGGTTTTTAGTCCTATCAAAGAGGGTGATGTTTTAATATTCTTTGCCCATATTCAGTTGCAGTTTTTTTTTAACAAAAATCAAAAGTTTAGTTCTTAATAAATACATCACAATGTTTGTACATATGTTGAAATATCTTTGGACATAAATTTGTCCTTTAAAAACTGAAATGCTATTTCCAAAAATTGTTCAACAAAGAATTGACTACTCTTTAGGAACATAAATAAGAAAGAATACCTGTCTGTGAACATTATTGTACATTTTTTTACTTATTTTATGTTAAACATTATTCACAAAAATTTCAACAAGATTAGAGTATCAACATAGATATATGAATATAAAAAAGTCTTAAATAATCCTATAAAAATAACCTATTTGTATTTTCTCACAATCTCTATCAATAATATGATTTCAAATTTAGTCACTGTCATAATTTTATAATCATCTCTAAACTAAACTGCAATTTATATATTTCTTATTGCAAATTGGAAAAGCGATTCAAACCCAAAGTGAATTTTGTAGTTTCTTCATATTCAAATTTGTGCAGTATGCATACCTCTATTTCATCCTAGGAAGTGTCTACTTGGAAGCATTTTACAACAATTTACAGACACTTGTTGAGTTGTGAGATCTATGCTCATGTAAAGGCAAAATTAGCTAACTTGCTTTCAAATCTTTTTAGAACCATTAAAATAACAACATATTCATCAAAATTGGTGTAAATAGATCATTTTACAGCTTTCTGAATTTTCAGATATCATTATGCAACTTTCAATCCTGTAAAACCTTTTGTTTTAATTGTCTATCATAATTCTTTAAAGGGTGCATAATGTTCCGACCACACCATTTGAGTCTTTACCCTACCCTCAAAATTGTAGCCTGAATAGACCTCATTATATTGAATGACTGAGATTAGGAAAGAAAATTTTGGTGTCTGTCCATTCATACATCTTAAATCTAATACATATGAAAAATTTCTCATAATCTGATCCACAATATCCTTCAAAGATAAAAGAGCAATTGCTTAGTTCGATGAAGTTCTACCGAAATCTGAAAACTCTTTGTAATAGGCTTTTAGACATCCACAAGCCTTCAAAGTATCAGGATCAGATGGCTGTCATCTTTTAGATGATTCATACTCAAATGAATAAAAAATCAAATGATTGTATCCAAGCAAAGTAGAGGCCTGGTTGAGTGTAGATGAAGATCACCTGCCATAGCTAAATCTCATAAAGAAGATACATCCATCCTCCATCTTTAGTCGCTTTGCTTTTCAGTTCCAGATGATTTAGTTTTCTCATCATCTGTATCTCTGGTCAGATATAGGATGTGAGCCCATATACAATACATCTGTATCAGAAAAAAAGACAAATTAACTGCCAATACTAAGTAAAAGCTCATAAAAGTGTCTTCTTCACACCCTTTAATGTTATCAACCCCACCCACTCAAACTCCTGTACCAGCTCTTGGTGACAGCTCTACCAACCATGCACATCTCCACCATTCATTACATTTTTATTGAATTTGTGCCTCTCTGGCACACTGTCATGATCAATGCTGTCGAAGTGCAGTTAAACACCACACAAGTACACATGCAATCAAAACTTTCCCGTTATCTGTAGTTTGCACAACAACAACAAAAAAACTGAAGGTAACAAGACCTCCACGTGCAAGAACAGGTATTCGGAAATAATATATACAGGCCAAGATGTTGGCTTGATGTATTCTTTTCTTGTTTCAGCCAAACCTGTTTGTCAGTGGACTCCCCCCTACAAGCAGAAACTATAGGAAGATATAACAAACTTTGTATCTCTATTTCTCTAAAATCATTGTTTTTATAAAACAATTATCCATAATTGAAATATATCATGATTTTATATGATTTTTATACCAATATATTGTGCAATTAAACAAATCCTCTGCACAGAATGATATTGGATCTTTAGTTTCTTCTTATAGATGTAGAAAAAAGTGTGGTAAAAATTTGAAAACTTAACGCATAAATTACTGACACATTTCTTACGTTGGAAGTGGTGAATATTCATAACTTCTTAAACTCAACCAACCCCATCTACATACAACTCTTACAAACTTGCAATAGTTGAATATCTCCACACTTCCAACCATCAATCTTTGATCAAGTTTAACTAACAGATTAACATATACAGATAAACATCTTTATCCCCCATTGGATAAACAACATTCAGCTCACCTCAACAGATAGACAAAGTGCCCTCCCTGCACTAAGGAATGCTATGCCTGCATACTGGATACTTCGATGAATCCGGAGAGATTGTGTAAAGATTCCAGTATAATGAGCATATAACCAAATGGGCAGAACATGTAATCCTAATATCACAAATGTTCCCAAAGGTGTTTTGAAATCTGGAAAGCAAAAGAATGATAGTATTTTGTTGCAAGACTATTGTAGATTACTGGAACTACTCAAATTTCAATGATGCAAATAACCAGCAAGGAATGCAGTATATTAAATACAATATCATAAAATGCTATGCCGAAGGGCAGTGATTATTCTTTTCCATTATCTTATTTCAGAAAAAAAACTGCAACAATTATACAATTTTTGAAAAACACCGTTGGTAAAATCCACCAAAGAGACTGTGGGCTAATGCTCAAAATTCTCTTCCTATCTGGAGTTTTGTAGTAAACCTCTTGGGGCAACACAAAAAATACATCAATCTGTGGGGAATAACTTGCTTATTGATAAACTAAAAAGTTCCACCAAAATTTCTTGCACATTAAGGAGTAATTACCAAAAAAATTAATTTGTTGTAATTTGCCCTCTATTACGAAAAATTGTATTTTTTGGCCATTCTAGATGACCAAGACTGCTGTCAATTCACTGATTTTGTGACTTAGGCCACAATACCACGTAATGGCACTGATTATGATTCTATTTTTTTAATCGAGTCGTATTTCTTTTAAATGACACCATAGTCTCTGAATATAGAAAAGAAGCATATTATTGTGGCCAATGGAAAGTTTAACTATTTTACAGTCATTTGTCTTATCATGTTTTATCTGCTGAATATAAAAACCTGTCTTTGTTATTCTTGTAAATGACAAAATTTTGATTAAAGTATTGCGGAAGGAATAAGCAACCACTACTTAAAAAGAGAAAAATTCAGGATTTTGTAAGACTTTAAACAGTATATGTTGAAGTAGCAGGAAACCATTATTTTTGCAGCTTTGAGTCTTTTCACTCTATTCTTACAGGCAATCTGATGCCCTGGGAAATCTGTATTAACTGAGGTCTTGCTTGCTTCTCCTGAAAGTATCATTCATGTACCTCTCTGCGCAAGAAGTGATGAGTTACAGAAACAAATATACATGACTTATTCCCCTTCAAATTGAATGTACCTATACCATTATGAAGTTTGCAACTTTGTGGAAGCAAGATAGAGGATATTTAGAATCATAAAATAAGAATGTGAAGAACATTTTTTTCTCTCATAAAAGTGAGGGAAGGGGTAACTACCCCTTCATATCCCCATGGTCATGCCACTGATGGCAGTGTATAATAACTAAAAGACTTCATGAACATCAAACAACTTTATATAATTTATAAGATAATTGTGTTATGCGTTGTGTGTAGCAAATGTTCAGAAGATTCATCTGAGTGAGAAATTTTCGATATCGCTTTATTGTTTGATAGATATTGATTTATATTTGTTTACACTTGAACAGTGATATCCAACAAAATCTTATCCATGTTACCTCATTATCGGTGGTGTAGAACCCAGGAAGGGGGACCAAGGGAGACAAAGGCCTCTCCAATTATTTTGTTGTTAGCCAAGTACCATTTTGGCCCCCAATAATGATTTTGAGGAGTCAGATTCCCTTCATACATTTTCTTTCTTTTCTTATTCGAAAGGGATAATTTTTGGGAACTTTTCTTCATTTTTTGAAAATGTTCTTCAATTTTCTTGAATCTTCTTCAATTTTCTGGAAATGTTGGCAAGTTTCCCCAAAATTTCAAATAATTTTTGTAAAATAACTTCCTACGCCACTGATTAATTAGAGTCATTCTAGCTAGTAGATTTGTATGTTATCAGTTACACACTTCTTTCAATTCGACAAAACACAAAGAACTTTCTGTTGATATTTTTGTAAATGATATATTTCTAATTACAAATTTAAGGTTTCTGATATCGGTATGAATAACATAAGAATTGGTTGATTAAAGAATCTTACACAGATTTATCAGATTTTAAAGGAGCTAAGGGTCAAAATAAGACAGGTCTGAATTTTGATACTTTCTTTGTAAGAAATGATTTTGATTAATTTTAGCATTTGTATCAAAGGTTTTCATTACCATAACATGGACAGACAATGTGTTTGAATATTCTCCTTTAAGCCAATTTAAGTTGATTCAATAATACCATGCATTATCAAAGACCCTTCCAACACTGCAAGGGGTTATTTTTTGGCAGAATACATAACTAATAAATTAAGTCATCAAAAAGCCAGATTTTTTATAACTTTTTTAACCATAGTGGATTATTCTTTCCCCAATATGTTATTTAAAATGTTGTCTTTTACAACAATAACAGAGACTCCGGTATTTCTATTCAGCAGATTAAAAATGATAATACAAAGACTGCAAAATAGTTTTTCCTCTCATTGACCATTATTATATGCTTCGTTTCTATATTCAGTTCTCATTCACTCTTAATCTTTATATCAATCCTGACTCCAAACTACTGTAATCCTAACTTCTAACCTTTGCCGAACCCCCAGTCCCTCCTTCTTCACCCCCTGTACTTCTGATATGACTAGAAGCAACTTCATTTAAATACCTCACATAAATCAAGTCTGATTTTGTATTTCATTTAAAAGCTTTACGAAGCAATCTGCAACAAAGATTAAAGATTAGTCTCCAGTCATTTTAGACTGGCTTGGTAATGTATACTGGCAGTGGGTTACATCTGACAAATTTGTCTGCTTATTTTCACCACAATAACTTAAATGAGTTACTTTCCGTACATGACAAAATGTTGAGTGTACATCATCAAAGATAAAACAGAATTTAAAAGAAATTAAGAAAATTATTTTTACAGTTATTCTTGCTCAATAACTGATCTGCCTTCTATATTTAAGAACAATATAGAGATTGCATGCCATACCCTTAATGGTTGTATTTTCATGAAGGGAAGCAATTAGTTAAAGTCTATGGACAAGACGTCAACTCCATTTCATGAATTTTACTCAGATTATTAACATAGTGATAATTTTGATTATCCATACAAAATTTACATTTTTGATTTTTTTAATTTGCTTTGTAATGGATGGGCAGCTATGGAATCACACTGTTGTATTAGATTTACTGCACAAGTTATTTTCAACTCTGTGGAAATTTTGAAATGTGATAACTCCTAAATGGAATAAGATACCAGCATATTTTTTACCAACTTGATTCTTTAATCTTCCTCTTTGGCCTTTGCAATAAATCCACCTGAAAACTGATGGGAATATTCCTTTACAGAGATATTCAAATCTAAAGCTCTTACAGACAGAAGTAACTTCATTTAAATACCCTACAGTCCTCAAGTCTGATTGTATATATTTCATTGAAATTTTTGTTTTCTTTCTTTTTAACCATTGAGTATGTTTATACATGCCTTATGACTTCATTGAACTGTGTAATAGTCAACAATGAAAGTTTCTCACTTTTTGCCATAACTTTCTGAGCAAAAGTTGGTGCTCTTACAAATGAAGCCTTCCATTCAGATCCCAGACTGTGCGTACAAACAAATACCAGCCATTCCAATGCGGCAACAACATAACCCCACTGAAAAACAAAATGAAGACAAAATATAATGCACATAAATATCTTAATTTCCATTGAAATGCAATACAATAGAGTTAAATATGTCAATTGGAACTTGTGTGAGTGCAGAAAAGTATCATTTTAATTTTCAAAGAATTAATAAAATACATAACAATAGACCTGCAAAACATGTATGGTCCCAGCAGTTATAACCACAAGAAAATCTGAAATTTGCAGGAAGAAAATAAATCATTATAAATAAAGAAAAACATTTTTTTATAGATTTCTGCAGTAAAAAACAGTATATATGTGGTAAATATAAAAATGTCCCCCATGTAATTGTGCGGTGAAAAGTACATTAAATTGCAAAAGAGAAAAGTTTATAAAGATGTATTCACTACATTCATCTTATTTCTGTCACAATTAATCTTGGGAATATTTTCAACACCTTTATTCAGAACCGTGGGAAATTTTATAATAAATTCCAACTCCACATACTAGTGCCTAACAAATTAATATGAGAAAATATTGGACTCTGACTAGAATGCTTATCAAAAGCTTGTTTTGTTTCTAAGTTGTGGCTGGTCAAAATTTATATTAAATGCAAATTAGATGCAAAATGCATGCAAGTTGATGGAATGCCCAATAACTTTAATAATAGCAAATTTAGGCCTTCGAACAATTTTCATTCTCTAGCTTTGTAAATGTCCATATGCAATGCAAAATAAGAAATGACTTGATGTATTTTATGAAAATAGATCATAGATACTGATTCTAGTGATTTAAGGCATCAAACTTAGCCATCTGCCCAAAATTCTTTACAAGCAGTGTGGAGACATTGCTTTGGAATCCAAAACAAAAGCCAAAAAAACTTTAAATTGTGGCATTTTGAATAACTTATCTAATTAAAACAGAAATATATTATATATAGATAGATATACTGTGAATTCCCTTAGGTCTGTCTACAAACTGACTTATCACTAGATGAACCTTGAATATTCTTTGACAACCAATTTTTGACCAGGAAATAAATGACCATCTTCTCCCAAAGAATGTGATTACTGGGAAAGTCAAGCACAGGCAATATTCTTCAAAGCAAAGTGACAGCACACTGAGAAATATCAAACAGGATACAAACAAGCAGAATTTACCTCACTTTAGCTTCATTACTGACCAAAACATCGCAGCAACTTACTTTGTACAATCTGCTCCACAAAAAACCTCTTCCAAAGTTATCTATCACAACATCAAACTGAAAGGAAGGAACAAAAGAATGGAAATAACATTAAAATTGAAATGTACAAATACAAAAAAAGTAATTTGTACTTCAGCTCAGTCAACTACCAGGAATATCATAAATTTCTTATTTACTCAAATTCTTGGAGAAGAAACTTTGTTTTAAACTTTACTGTCACCTACTTATATAAATTATACACATTTGACTTAAATTAAAACAAAAAATATGATATAAGTTTCATGAATGACCATATTTCAAAGTTCCATTAATGTCTTGTATTTCAAATTAACCAAAGTGTATATAACATCATGAAATCAAGTCTCTACATGTATCTCTCACTTCCTACCAAAATATAATGACTAGAATCTAGGCCAGATATTAACTGAAGATTAACAGCCTCACCTAAGCACCAAATGTAGATGTCTGTTTTAGCTTTACTCACCCAAGCACCAAAAGCAGATGTCTGATTTAGCTTTCTGGCCACAGCACCATCTATACCTGTTGAAGAATAAATTACATTATGATAAATGTTATTAAAGTTTTTGGACATGTACAAATGTTATATTCACCAGAAGGAATGTTAAATTCTGAACAGAAAAGTATTTCAATTACTTTCAAAGTGCTTGTTTGTTGTTGCAAGCACCCTTCGTTTTAAGAGAGTGTGTGAACCACCACTTAGTACTGGGAAATTCACAATTTTATAGTAAGAGAAAATGAAACTTGTCATGTGAAACAAAATTTGACATCTTATAGTAAATTAAATTTTTTGGAAAAGTTGATTTAAGTCCTCTATTCAAGAAAAAAACCACTGCGCTGAAATCCTCTATGTTCTGCAGATTTACCCCGCTAAGCGTAGCGGGGATATTTACGAGAGTTATACTTACCTTCCATGCTATAATATGCAATCTGGTCACACGACCTGATTCTAACGCACTTCTAACCGAACCTAAAAAACGCAGTAACCAGCCAAGCCCTGACCTCCATAATACCTCTGTACCACCTCACTCAACATTCCACCGAGGCCTGAACGAGAGGGGAGGCGGGCGGGATGCATGGAAGGTAAGTATAACTCAAAGTAAATATCCCGCTACGCTTTAGCGGGTAAATTTACTTCAAGTTATACCTTACCTTCCATGCTATAATATGCAATCAGATTGCAACCGAGGATAGGAAGGAAGGGAGTTCAGATCACGCACATTTTTTTTTTTTTTTTTTTTTTTTTGGCTGGTACGAAAACTCACACGAACCGAATCCCGTTTAAGGGCGAAATTCCTTCACCTCGGAAGGATGAAAGACCTCAAGAGTGGGAGGAACTAAAACATAGGAAACCACGGCGAGGTACAGTCAAACCGAACAAGGCACCATTCGTTGACAGTAACGGAGGCAAACCTCGAAAGAACCTGAGCGTAAAGCCCAGAAAAACAAGCCAACGGAAGAGCATTTGGACACAATTACAGCAAAGTGTCCACAAAAACGCATACAAGCCCACGGATTCGTCCACGAGACAGAACCGGCGAGAAACTACGATTGGGAACGCAGCGTGTACCAATGAAAACGAATTGAAGAAATCCCGGACAAGGGAAAAATTCGTTAGCACATAACGCGTAAGAGCTAAAGTTAGCGGGGAACACGACGTCGAAAAGTGAGTCAGACCAAAAACAAAGAAAAACCGCAAAAAGCGGTTTCTCGAAACGCCGCACGAGAGATCCCGTGAAAGAGGTTATGCGAACCGAGTGCATACGCGGCCGTTCTATGAACAGTTCAGACTACTTTAACAGAAAGCCACTGGATGATCTATCGGAGGAAAATGTCACATGACACACTACGAAGAGATCTCCCAGAACTCACCAGTGGTCGCGAGTCAAAGACCGTAGACCCCACCGGAAAAACCCTGGTGGATAGCTGCAAGGTATCCCAGAGCTCATGACGGAACTATGACAAAAATCGTCCCTGACCCGAGGCTCGTACGTGAAGCCTGCAAGGTCTCGAGCAGCCAAAGTTCATCCTGCGCCGAGGCGCGAAAAAGGGTCAAGTACCCGCCCAAGTTTCCGACAGAAGGGTCACAAGAAAAGTGCCCCGACCTTGATCAAGAAGCCCCGTCGGCACCGGCGGTGATATCTGACGGGTGAAAACCGTAGCAGTTGCGGGACGCGTAGCTCAGGCCACGCCTATCAACAGCGAAACTTGTCTAAGAAGTTGACTGGAGAAAGTGTTAACGCATTACACGATAGTAACAACCTTGAAACCGCGGAGCCCTACGGCTCTGGCGCGGAGAAAAGCGAATACCGTATGTCTGTACGGGCAGTTAAGTAACAGGCCGTAAAACCGCAAGGAAGCAGCTGTAAGGTGTTAAAGTATGGAAGGAACCATACGTGCCGTTGTTGGTAATAGCTACCCCAAGCGTAAGGTTGTCTACCAAAAGGCCACCTATGGTCAAGAAAAATATCCTTCATGGAGGTAATATTGACAAGTAGGGGTAGCGTACTACGTCAACCGTATGAGTCATAAACCCCAACACTGGGGTAGAAATCACGAAAGAGGTGGCGTCCTGTGTATACTACACGGACCGTTAAACACCCTGCACCACGGGGCGGAAAAGCGGCGTGGCTACTGGGGACTTACGCGTACAAAGTCACGCAACCCGTTAAGTATAATAGATCCGTTATGGAGTCTACAAAGGCGTCAGCATGACAAGTAAAAACCACGAGTCCACCGCCAACGATGTCGCTGTGCACCACGGAGCAAAAAGCTCGTGGCTACGCGAGGGGACAACTGGTACTGGCATGCGTGTCCCGACGAAGTAGCGATCAGTACCAAAGGACCGTCTAGGTCCACGATAGCGTGAGCGTACTACACCTGTAACGTGAGTCGTTATCTCATTATACCTCTATTCACCACAGGGCCACGAGTAAGTGGCGGCACGCGTAGGGAAGAAGTACACAGCACGCGTTCCGTTGAGAATAGGTAAAATATATATAAACTGAGGCCGTAAGAAATACGGAGGAGTTCACGTGCCACGCAAGCTATCTGAGTCGTAAACTGAGTTTGTTCCATCAGACTCTGAAACCGGTAGCTGCGTGGGAAGAGGGACGACCGTCGTACTCAATCGTGTCGGTAAGAGAAACGGCCGCGGAACGCAGTAGTTCATGGCTACTGGTCCTCTACCACACAGCCGCGCGCTGGTATAGGCCGTTAACTCCGTTTGTATAAAATCACTACGGAGCCGCGAAGCCAGCGGCTACGCGTGGGGACTGCCGTCGAATGCTAAAAACGCCCCAGCAAGAAAAGGCGACCGCGGAACACTGCAACACGCGGCTAACGGTCGCAATATCCCGAAGTTCCGATACCGGGTTTTAATGCGTTATGCGTAAAACGCGTTAATATCTGTAGAATGTGAGCCGAGGGGTCGTTCGACGCAAGAATCACATTCAGAGTAGTTTGAGCGGTCGTGGAACTACGTAACACGGAGGAATAGCTCGTGATGGTATGCCTCCGTAAAGAAGGAAATCTTATCACCCGAGCGCTAGGCCTCGAAACCCGAGCAAGCGCTAACACGCGACGCATCCTGGGGGCGTGGCGTGCTGACAAAGCGGGGACTCGTCCTGTGTCCATGAACTGGTGAAAAACTATGCGGAACCGTGGCGTTCAAGCGAAAATCTCACCAAGTCAGCTCACACGGACGTGGGATCTCGAAACTAACGGGTGTGGCGTCGTTGTGCGTTACCTTGCTGTAGAACTAAGCAGCACTACAGACCCAAACGTCATCCCATGCCCCGGACGGAGCCGCCAAGTTGTGTTACGGACCCGTGCGGGGCGTAAAACAAGCCGTGGGGGCGTATGGAACCGATACCGAGCCGTCACGGACCCTAATGGACCCCGTGCAAGGAATCCAATGGCTCTACAACTAGCCGTAAAAAGGGGACTAACTCACGTAAGACCCGTGGCGTCGCCTCTTGTTGGCCGACGGTCCCATCGCGGAACCGAGGACCACAGCGGTGTACACGGGTTTGAACAAGTCGATAACACCAAAGCGCAACCTAAGAAGCGTTTACATGCGACGCACCGCAGGACAGTCAAGGCGCGTAACGCACCGACACTAGGGACCTGCCCGTCGTGCGATGATATAGGCGCAAAACATCGCGGAACTGTGACGTTCAGCGGAAAATCCTACAGAGGCAGTTCACACGGCCGTGGGACAGCGTAGCTATGACCATGCAGCTTCCTAGCTAGCGAACTCAACCGGGGTTCATCGTACAGTGTACGTTATCCCGTTGCAAAAACTCGAAGTCGTACAGGCCCGCACGGTCTAGAGAAGCGTTTGCACGCTATGCAAAGCGGGACCTCTGAGGTGCGTAGCGTGCCGGACGCACGGAGGCCTGTCCTCCGTGCCTACGATACTGGTGAAAGTAATTGCGGAAATGTAACGTTCAACGCGCGGATAATCGTATAAATGGTGTTCACATGATCGTGGAACTGCGTAGCTAATGGCCACGGAACCATGAATAGAATAGCTCTCACGGCGCTATACTACTTGTGAAGATTATCACTTGTCACCTGGCCACATAGCTCGTAGCTAGCGGGTGCATATCCGGGTAAATCGTGACGGTGTGCGATATCCCGTTACAAAACTACGGAGCCGCACGCATCCGAACACCGAGCGCGCTCGGTCGCACCTTAAAAAATACCGGTCGCGGTGGAGTCTGTGCTCCGACCACGCCGCTGGAACCCAATCGCTGCAAAGAGTACCACGAATGGACTCGCAGCATAATCTGCACGCGTAACGCAGCGTGAGATGGATGTGACCGGAGCGTAAAGCAAAGAAGCGTTATCACGCTATGCCGGGTCATCAAGGGTGTGTAGAGCATCGGCGCCCGAGGACCTGTCCTCCATGTCCATGATACTGGTGAAAATAATTACGGAACGGTAATGTTCAACGCAGACAATCTTAATTGCGTTCACACGAAGTGCGTGGAACTGCGTAGCTAATGGCTACGGGACCAAGAAGAAAATAGCTGTCCTGATGCTATACTTCTTGTAAAGAAAGTCATCTATCACCTGACCACGAGCGTAGTAGCTAGTGGGCGTATAACCGGTGAACCGTACAGTGTCACGTTATCCCATTAGAGATAAGTTCCGCTCACTGGAGCCGCCCAATGGAAGCGAAAGGACCCAGAACGCGGACCGTGGACTCGTATGGAACGTGCGGACCCGTAAATACGGGCGCGGAACCGCCAATGGAACCGTGCACGGACCCGTAAAACACGGACCGTGGAACCGCACGGACCTGTAAACATGGGCGTGGAACCGTATAACTGTCGTAGCCGTTGGCTACGGGACCAAGAAGAAAAATAGCTGTCTCAATGCTATACTTCCGGATGAACCGTATGGTGTCGTCTTTCAAGAGGTGCTCCGCTAGGAGTGGCGGCGGCCCCGCCTCCCTGGCTTTGGACCTGGGTGGCGGTGGGGAGACGAAGAGGGCCTCTCAGACCGTCGCTTCTCCACTTTCTCCGCCGCTCTTTGAAAGTACCGGTCGCGGTGGAGTCTGTGCTCCGACCACGCCGCTAGATCCCAATCGCTGCAAAGAGTACGGGATTTGACTCGCAGCATAATCTGCACGCGTAACACGTGAGATGGATGTCACGGAGCGTAATTTAAAGAAGCGTTTGCACGCTCGCATCACGAGACATCCTGGGTGTGTAAAAACATCGACACTCGGGGACCTGTCCTTCATGTCCATGATACTGGTGAAAATAAACACGGAACTTGTAACGTTCGCGTAGACAGTCTTAATTGCGTTCACACGAGCCGTGGAACTGCGTAGCTAATGGCTACAGGACCAAGAAGAAAAATAACTGTCAATGCTATACTTCTTGTCAAGAATGTCACCTGTCACCTGACCACGTAGCTAGTGGGCGTATAACGGATTAAACCGCACGATGTCGTGAACCCGTTAAATACGGACCGTGTAAACACGGGCCGCGGAACGCGGAACCGTCGAATGGAACCGTCCGCCCGTAACAACGGGCGCGGAACCGTCCGCCCGTAACAACAGGCCGCGGAACCGTATGGATCAATGGAACCGTCCGCCCGTAATAACGGGCGCGGAACCGTATGGACCACGGAACCGTCCGCCCGTAATAACGGGCGCGGAACCGTATGGATCCCGGAACCGTATGGATCCAACGGGATGGTCCAACGGAACCGTATGGAACCGGCCGCCCGTAATAACGGGCGCGGAACCGTCGCGGGACCGCCCAATGGAACCGCCCGCCCGTAATAACGGGCCGCGGAACCGTATGGAACCGTCCAATGGAACCGTCCGCCCGTAACAACGGGCGCGGAACCGTATGGAACCGTCCAATGGAACCGTTTCGCCCGTAACAACAGGCAGCGGAACCGTATGGAACCGCCAATGGAACCGTTCGCCCGTAACGGGCCGCGGAACCGTATGGAACCGCCCAATGGAACCGTTAAGCCCGTAACAACGGGCCGCGGAACCGTATGGAACCGTCCAATGGAACCGTTAAGCCCGTAACAACGGGCCGCGGAACCGTATGGAACCGCCCAATGGAACGTTAAGCCCCGTAACAACGGGCCGCGGAACCTTATGGACTCACGGAACCGTCCAATGGAACCGTTAAGCCCGTAACAACGGGCCGCGGAACCTTATGGACTCACGGAACCGTCCAATGGAACCGTTAGCCCGTAACAACGGGCGCGGAACCGTATGGACTCGAACCTTATGGAACCGTCCCGAACTCACAACAACCGGCGTTCAACGCGTTACAAGGGTTGTGGAGTCGACAGGGACTGTCCAATGGAACCGTTTGGAACCGTGTTTACAACTTAGGCGGCGTTCGTTAACGCGTCCCTAAGAGGTTCTCTCTCTCTCTCTCTCACTTACCGTTACGGAACCGTCCAATGGAACCATTCGCCCGTAACTTTTTACGGGGCGGAACCGTATGGACTCCCGGAACCTTATGGAACTGTCCCGAACTCACAACAACCGGCGCAGCAGCGTTACAAGGGTTGTGGAGTCGACAGGGACTGTCCAATGGAACCGTTTGGAACCGTGTTTACAACTTAGGCGACGTTCGTTAACGCCCCTAAGAGGATATCTCTCTCTCTCTCTCTCTCTCTTACCGTTACCGCTCTAGGTGCAACGCCTCTAAGAGCGTAACCTTCTCAGTGAATCTCTTTTATATATCTGAAAAGAGAAGAACATATATCCATGCGTACATACACAAATACGGCAAAGTAAGTATGATCTTACGGACACGCTAAAGAGAGACGAGGCCTAGCAGTCTAAACAGAACACCAAAACTCTCTTAAACAGAAATTTTTTTTTTTTTTTACTGAAAAATAAATTTCTTAAGAGAAGAACGTAAGTCCAAGCGTACAAACCTAAACACGGCAAAGTAACTATGATCTTACGGACACGCTAAAGAGAGACGAGGCATAGCATTCTAAACAGAACAACAACACTTGCTTTAACAGAAAAAATTTAAAACCAAAACATTTTCTATCTGAAAAACTTTAGAAACCCGAAAACGATCCAACGTAATGACTTTACTAGCGCCGGGGTAGCGTGGAAACCACTGTGTACTTGAGGTCTGTAAAGATAAAAAGGAAAGATTATTTTCCTGTAATTAGGTCATCGGAGAGACCCACCCACGGTCTCTCCGACACCCCAAGTTCAATCCTGAAAATTAAATATTTTATCTCCAAACTGTGTGAGAAAAATAAAAATATTCATATGCTGTTAACGTGAAAACGAAAATAAGCTCGCTAGTAACAACTGTAGCTCCCTAGAGTTGTTACAGGGCGACCACATTTACCCAGCGGTGACTAAGACCCAATGCGCATGCGCCAAAATCGAAAAAGGAAATTGGCCTAATGCATACGAGAAGGTGTACTGAAATATCCTAACGTGTTAAACACTATACATAGTATAACGCTAGGGTCACCTCGAGGCGGGTGGGGCTAAGGGAGAAAAAGACTAATTCCCGGGGCAAGAGGTCCCCTAGACAGGCACAACCTGTGCTCTAGGACCTAAAACACCCACCACGAGAGTAGGACGCTCTCGAACTAGCCACTCGCTATGTACGAATGGAGACAAAAACCCGCTATCCTAAGTGTAGGCTACACGGGTAAAGTCGTGTAGGTCGGCCAAGAAATCTCGGACCCATGGCTATCTCACCCTTCTCGGAAGACTTGAAAAGGCGAGCCAGATGAGAACGGGCAGCGTAAAAACCCTTCAGGTAGAAGCTGCCGAAGAGAAAAGAGTTAGAAAGGTTAATTAAAAATAAAATAAAAGTGACCAGTTTTCAGCGATGTTGTGAAACAAACGCGCTGAAAAAGAGTGAGGTGGTACAGAGGTATTATGGAGGTCAGGGCTTGGCTGGTTACTGCGTTTTTTAGGTTCGGTTAGAAGTGCGTTAGAATCAGGTCGTGTGACCAGATTGCATATTATAGCATGGAAGGTAAGGTATAACTTGAAGTAAATTTTAAGAATTTACAGTAGTAACACATGACCTACATTTCTCATGGAATATTCAACGGATTTTGCTCAGGCTAGATTGGTGTGGACCAAATATAGGTCCATTTTGTTTAATGTTGAATGTGAATAACAAAATAGATGAAATACCACAAGGAACTATTAAAACTGCTATGTGGAAGCAAATCATCACATCCATTTTCTAATATCAAACAATTTGTGCACATTATATGCCTTTGCGTTATGAACTAAACACTTCAATGGAAAACGAAGTATCTTGAAAACTTTTATAATGCTAAAATAAATTGTGGATGAATTAAGCACACAAACAAGCAAATGAACATTTGATCTCTGCATTTAGATTTTTGTAACTTATTCCAAAAGCTTCAATGATCCTAAAATAACATCCTGTGATGTAGTAGACATGATCACTAATACATAACCTCTTCTACAGTACAGTGGTCACAAAAGAGCATGAAAATTAAAACTGATGCCCTTAACTTTTGCCGAATGTAACCATACAGACATAAAGCTGAACAACTTTTTTCAACTTATGTTTTGATAGATTTCCTGAATTCAATGTGAAAAAGGGTAAAAATTGTCTATTTTCTAAAAGAAATTCTTTGTCTTTTGCACAGGATGTTAGCGTTGCAACTAGTATTGCAAACGTGCGCGTATAACTTAAAAAAGAAGGGGCCAAAATGGGCGCAGATACAACAAAACAATCACACTGCCTGTTCATTACAAGACACAATAATTGCGTTGTTGCATACTATATAATTATTCAAATTTAAGTACCAATGCCTATTGTTCTTTGGTTAATATTAATACATACAAATTGTATGCACCAACATAAGTTACACGCGCGTAGGACGCACATCGTTCAAACGCTCTAGGTTACACAGGCAATGCAGATACACGTTCAAATTATGTCAATCATTTCCTTACACAAGCGTCCTATCTTCTTACTGGTTGGAAAAATGCTTACGTGCATATCACATTTTTGTCAAGACACTCACAGAATATCTGTCAAAACTTTATTTTTGAACAAAAAATGTGTATCCTTTTAGAAAAGCAATTCAATTATTACAATATTCACAAGGTGTAAAACTATTTCAAGTTTCCGTGTACTGATTTTTACTTTAAAATACTAAAGTCTTCATACCAAAAATCAAGTTGCCCAAAATCTATGGGCTACTTTTTTTGAAAACACTCGTTGAAGCCAATTGACTTTGCTGAAGCGTTTAAAATTTTGATGTATGTAATCATTCATACTCTAAATAAGAGATTCAGAGCAAATGAGTTGGAGTGTGAAGATTTGTGCTACCTGTGATGGTGATATTTACTATAAATTCAAAGGGTTTATTATTCTAATAAACAATCCTAATAATCACAGCCTTTGCTTTTACCATGATCAGCGATCTTTTACTTCAACCAAGTTTTAAAAAGTAAATATTTATCTAAACAATTGAGGCATGCTTACTTCAAAAAATAAACAAGAGAATCACAAAGGAAATTCTTAAATATCATCACTCACCATCTAAGATTACGGATGCAGTATACAGGATTAGGAACCACACAGCATTACTGGAATAACAGCCGAAAGCAATGATCAGGAGGAGGATTCTTACGTAACCTGTGGATTAAGAGGAAATTTGTGTTCGATTTTCATTCTGCATAAGCAAATACATACTTGAATGTACTCTATGACACTTATATGCATTTCCTTTAGGAAGAAGCCATTACAGATAAAAAAAAGTGCAAAACAAAAGTTTAAGAGTGGGGTAAAGAGAAACTTTATTAACAAGTCAACTAAAAGTGGAATACTGGCATGTTGAGGAGTAAAAAGAGAGGTATTCATCAAGGCATAAATGATCAACAGACATGCTTACCTACAAACAGTTCAAACAACTACACACGAGGAGTGCAAGAAGGCATACAATTGATACTTAGTGAGCATCATCAGTCCAAAATAGTCTGAAAACACAAAACAATTCTGGGTTTCATAAGTACAAGATGTGACAACAACAGAGAGGTTTTTCTGAAGAATTAAAATGTCCTAATTTACTCTGAAATAAATACAAAGCATTTGAACTGGACTCAACCAAATACTAGCTTGCCTCTAGAATATAATTCCTCGACAGATTAATAAACGTTTTCACCTCCTTTTTCCAGGACTTGATCAACAAAGGCACTGTAAGAATGTTTGTTTGTTGAGGTTTATAAGCACTGCGAGAGTCAGGGTCAAATGTGCCAATGGCAGAACCAATTGTTTCGCCAGTGCACCACAACTGGTTATTAAAGGCCGTGGACATTGACTTGTTGTCAATGTTATGTCTGTCCGTACGCCGTACCTGTGTTCTCGTCCGGGTCGTATTAAGCGTTTCGTGATAGCATTGTTACTATCATAAATGATACGCAGGCGACGACCCCGTCATTATAATTGTGTGTTCACTCGTCGCCAAGGGTCAAATGTGCCAATAAGAATACTGAAGTAGCTATATTTACAATGTATGGAGTATTCAAATGTGGTATGGGACCCAACAACCAAAGAAAAGTACAGAGTACAAAGTACAGAGAAGAGCAGCATGCTTTGTGATCAGTTATACCTACTCCACATACAGCAGAGTCACACCAATGCTTCACATCCTCAACTGACCCTCTATAGCTGAGAGAAAAACCTGCTTGATAGCCATAATGATGTACAGGATAGTTCACAACCTTCTTGCCATAATGCTAAGTTCTCCCATTGATGATAACTATTAAATCCTTCCAGATGGAGAAACCATGTGCATTAGAAAAAACCTAGTAATATTTTACTTTTGCTTAGTACAAAAATCATATCATGTTGATCTTTACTTAAATTAGAAAAATATCTCAATATATAAACATATTTTATAATGGTTTCATGATCATCATCATGCAAGCTTTTTTATTTTATTTATATCGACATTCACACAGGGTAAATCAGTTTAGTTAAGTCCCATCAAGCCATGAGGGCTTACAGGCCACACTTCAAATGTAAATCATAGGGGGCATTAAAGTGTTAGGCAACCTCAATTTTTGTTTGATTTTTGCTTCTTTCTTGAAACCTCCTCAACCCCTGTTCATGAAACTATAAAATATTGCATGGAAATTCCTTCGAAATTTTCTCCCACCAAAGAAAGTTCAAACAATTTTCTTTATATGAGACTCCAAAATTTCTTAACAATTACATTCCAGTAATTTTTGACTAACAATTAAATTGTTTCAATTTTCCTGTTTTTCGCTCCAACTAAGTGATTATTTTGAAATCATTTTGGTGGGAATAGATTTGAAAGGAATTTTACTTGCAATATTTTAGTTTCATAAGACACCCTCCAATAATTAAAAAAATGATGGTCCAATATCATAAAAAGTTCGTCAGAATTTTGGACAGAAAAGCAAAAACAAAAATGGTTTACTGTTCAGATTAATTTGTTTTTCTCCATTTAATTTGTTTTCTAAATAATACACTTGTCAATTGTTTGACTCACCCCTACACAAGGTGAGTCATTCCACCACTGTAGATGACCAAAACATGTATATTAACTCGCCTCTCAGTTACTTATGTGACTGATATTTCTTTTGAAATGACTTACCACAAATCACCGATCACTTTTGTACAAAGTGAATGGGTCTGAAGTAAATTGAATCGCCCCAGATTCACTGTGGCGACTGACAATTTGGTACATTGAGCACTAGTGAGTTACTGTTTCATATGTCAATGACTCACATTTGACTGACATTGCCAGGTAGTAGAGGTGAGTCATACAAATGACAAGTGCATAATATGATCCAGAATGTTCTGATTTTTGCGAGTCATGAGTTAAATTTTCTGATTTTCTTGCCAAATAAAAAAAACAAAAAACAATAGCTTACTAAGCTCGGGAAACGAAATGATACCAGATAGTGAAAACAAATCAAACAGCATGCTGGAATATTCAGAATCAGAAATGAAAAGGTTTGGTTTGGTTTCTTGAGGTTTAATGTTACAGCAATAGTCAGACTCAAACATGCCATGAGGGTGTTAAATAATTAAGGTGCAAAGATTAGGAAAGAGATGATTGGAAAAGGATGGAAAGGATAAAGAGAAGTGAAAATTTTAAAGGAAATAAGTTGTAATAGAAAAGGTGGTGAGAAGGAGAGAGGGAGAGGGATGTGAGATAGGAAAGGATGGGCGTGTGGGGAGATTAAATCAAGTGATAAAGGTTGCTGTTGTGGAGGAAGGTGATAATGTTGGAGGGGGGATTGTTCTTAAAGAAGTCGGAAATAGTGATGGCAGGGGGTATGAAAGAACTGGGGTTGGCATAAATTGGACAGGTTAAGAGGATTTAATTGATTGAAAAATCAGTATTGCAGGTGGGGCAGATAGGTTTGGGAGAGCCAGAAAGGATGTAGGAGTGGGTGAGATAGGTGTGGCCTAGGCGTATGCGGGTGATGACCATGTCCTCTCTGGGATTGGGACTTAGTAGGGAAGGGTTAACGCCTACTTTGGGATTGACAGTGTGAAGTTTGTTATTAGTCTCATGATTCCAGGAGTCTTGCAAAGTCCTCCTGCGGTAGTTGGAGGTATTTTGGCGAAAGTCCGAGTAAGGTATATCGATAAAGGAAATTAGGTTCGACAAAGCGTTATTGGCGGCTCTATAGGCCCGGGGATACCGACGTGGCTGGGGATCCAGAAGATGATTATTTTCTTGCCAGAGGAGGAGAGAGTGTGCATTTTGTTTCAGATTTGTAAGATAAAGGGATTAGACCAGCGCATATTGAGGATGCCTGTGAGGACTGATTTGGAATCAGAGAAGATGAGAAAGCAAGAGCGGAAGGAGAGTTTTGTGAAGTTTAAAGATAGGAGGATAGCCTTTGCCTCAGCAGAATAGATAGAGGCTCTGTCTGGTCATCTCAAAGAAAGGGTAAGGCTAGGGCAGGTGGTGGCAGCTGCTGAGGTATCTTCTTGTGTGGATCCATCGGTAAAAAGGAAGGAGTAGTTGTGGAAGTGTCTACCAAATGACAGTATTTGGAGCAAAAAAGGGTGGGTTGTGATGAGCATACGTAAAAGAGGAGATGCCAAGGAAGACTTCGTTGGGGTTGGTATGACCCAGGTGGTGGTAGGTGTGCCTGTCTATAGAGGAGATGTTGATGTTGGCTTTGGGGAGGTGGTAGTGTAGTGTATCCACATTCCGAAGGGAGGGGGGATGCATTTGTTGAGATTGAAGAGATTGGTGAAGGAGAGCGGGTAGAATGAAACCAAGAGTTTTGAGGGTCGGTGAAAATACGAAGGGAAAAGGAGAGGTCAATCTAGGGGGAGTTCATTGGCCTCTACGTGAAGACTGAAATGAAAAGGCTGAGAATTAAGGGCCACTTGAAGATTTAAAAAAATCATGTACTTTCAAGATTTTATGAAGCCTCTGGAAATGCTCAAATTGCAGCTTCCATGGGATACCTGAACTTCTCCTGTGGAACCCTTAAACTGGCCCTTGGACGCTATGCCACAAAGCTCAATAATTTATTCTTTCCACAACCTTCATTCCCCACCTTTCAAAATAAATCTACGCCACTGCTAATAACCCCTATGGTTGCAATTTCAAATTTAAATATGGTCTATACAACCGGTGCCTATATACCTTTTCCATGGTTTCTCTGGATGAGACATCAGTCCATGTAGGATAACTCCACAGCCAAAACTAGCGCTCATTTCACAGCTGACTGCAGTAAACTGGAGCAAAAATGTCATGCTCAAGGACACAGCAGAGCTGCCTGAGATTCGATCCTAGTATCTTTTGAGTATGAGACCGATGCCCTGCCCCTAACCACTGTACTGCACTTCCTCAACTCAGTTTAGCACCATAGTACAGTACATAATAGGTAAAAGTTTAAGAAGATAAAAAGAATAAAAATCCGCATTTTAAAGGGATAGAAAAATAGATAAAGATGAACAGAACCCATAGAAATCAAAACACTAAAAGAGTAATATAAAATTAAAAATTAAAAATAATGTGCTATTTAAAAAAAGGTGTGAAGGGTTAAGCATATGTTAGGCCCTAGTTCTTGTTGGAGTACCTATAGAATACAGGTTTACCTTGATATTGTACCCGGCTGTGCAGCCTGCTTCCACAGTAGAAATGATAGAGGACTCCCGTCCAATAGAATTAACAAATTTTCATTGAATCAGCATTGAAAATTGTAAAAAAGTGTCACTCATTCTTTCTGAAATGAACCAACAACCTCGGCTGTGCAGCACACTTCAGAGGTGGAAACATCAATTTGAATGAAATCAAGATGAAAATTGTGTCGGTATTTAGGGTTATAAAAGGGAAATTAAGGAATCATCAACCATGGCTGTGCAGCGCACATTAGTTGTTCTGCTCCTTAAAGTTTTAAACAGTCAGACCCGACCTGATAAATAACCAGGTTGGATCAGATTTTTCCTCTTTATTCTGAAAACCTTAGTTGTTGTGGAATTTGGTGCTGAGTATCATATTAGCAATGGATGAAGTCCTTACTGTGTGGTTATTTTAATTAAGATAAAGTGGTCTCACTATTTGTTACAGTAAGTTTGTAGTTAGGATTTGCTGTAACAAATTTTTAAAGAGAAGGACAAGTCATGATTATTGAGGTGGCCAGACAAAGATCCTTGGCAGTACGGCAGATTTCCGAGGTCAAATGTGAAATTTACCTGAATCTTCATTGCTAAAGATTTATTCAAGAACGAAAGGTTAATGAAGATTTAGGGTTGATTCAACATTTGACCACGAAAGTACGCTACCGCTTCCAAACTGAGATTCAAAGTTAACCTGTTTTACCGTTATTCTTATTGTTCTTTCCATTCGTGGAGGGGATCTCGTGAAGTTACTGTGTAACTTTGCATGTAAAGTCAATGGAGAACCACTATTGGAAACACAAATCACATACTATGGTGACAATCAAATAGGCACTTTCTGCTACCTTTAAAGTTCAAGTTTAATAAAACACAAATCAGAAACACAAATTACATCCCATAGATATTCTAATTCATGGTGAGAATCAAATAAGCACTTTGTGCTACCTTCAATAAGGGATTCAAGTACTGAAGACGGATGTGTGACCTTGAACTAGCTTTTTAAATTTTAAGTAGGCCTAGACTGGAAATTTCCGTTGACTTCTCTGTGCAAAGTTAACAATGATCCTAAAGTTTTTTTTTAAGTAACTCACAAAAAGTAGATTACCTTGTGGCTAGAATGTTCAAAAACCTGGTACGCTGGATATCTAAGCAAAATTGTTTTCCAAAAATTAAAAAAAAGGATGGGCCTTTGGCGAAATTGATTAAAAACAGTTGAACAACATGAGAATTGCATAATCAGACTAACCAAATGTACGATTGATGCGAGTGTATTCATAAAACAGTTTCAAGTCATGGCTAAATGTGTTTTGAATGATCACTCATTAAGTTCAACCCTGACTGCCTGTAACTCAGTGCTGGCTCTTGCCCACTGCATGTTGAAGTGTTTGATAAATCTGACTGCAAGCCATGATCTGTAGAAAGAAGGCAACAAGTCTACATGACTTACCTACTTCAACCTTGGTAAGTATAGGTTACCATAACACTAGGAAGACCTGTGGTTTAAATAAGATGTGTCAAGGGGACAAAAGGTTATTCCAAGTCATTAACTATTTCTAAGGGTCAATTTGAGTCTTATGTAAGTAATGCAACCACATTACAAAGGTATAGTTACTGTAAAGTAGGCCTAACTATTAAAAGTTAAAACTTTACATTGAAATAGCGCTGTAGCACTTTTCGCGTCGCGAAAGTGGTGTAGACTGGGCGTAGGCCATTAAATTATTCTTTAAAAGACTTCTGCCAAATTCTCAATTTCTTACCAATGATATTTGGAACATAGAAGAACACTTCAGTTCCCATTTTGTGGGATGTTAATTCCTCAATCTGATTTTCGAATATTATATGTCTTCACATCTCATTTTAACTAAAGTTTAAGTTTTTTGTAATGGCAACTATCTGAAGGTGGCATACAGTTATTATGTGATAATAAGGCATGTAGGCTTTGGTTGAAAATGTATACTTTTGGCCACTTGCATATCATTTGTGAAAAAAGCCCGTATCGTGTGTGTCATATATGGCAGGAAATATCTGAATTTGAATCGGTTAAGTCGGCAAAAATCCTTCAAGAGGACATGAACGCCAACCGAGCGTAAAAAGTATGAGTAAAAAATATTTAAAAAACTAGTTAGCAATACTAGTTACTAGTTAGTAAGTTTAGCTTTAAAACAATTGAGACTTGGTGCATGTACAATGTCTGACGGTAAAGCATTCCAATCCTTTAGTGTGTATGGGGAGAAAGAGTGTTTATATACATTCTTTTTAGCATAGGGAACCTGGAAATTAAGGTCATGATTATTTCTTGTATTAGTCCTGACGGTGGGGATAAGTTCGTCTTTATTGATGGCGACAAGATTGTTATTGATTTTATATAGCATATATAGCCGGGTGTTGTATCTTCTTGTTCTTAGCAGGGGCCAATCTAATTTATGAAGCATGTTTTTTACACTAGATTTATAAGAGCAGTCTGCCATACAGAACCTGGCTGCTCTCCTTGAATAGATTCAAGTTTATCCACATAGCACTGGTGATGGGGGTCACAGACTGCAGATGTGTACTCAAGTACTGGCCTGACTAGAGCTTTATAAGTAGTGGATTTAACGTCGGTGGGACAGTTTGAGAGGTTACGTTTTAATAGGCCAAGTACAGAGTTAGTTTTCTTGGTTATGTTATGTATATATTTATCCCATCTAAGTTTATCAATTTCAACACCTAGGTATAGGTGGGTGTTGACATGTTTTAGTGGCTGCTTGCATAAGGTATAAGCAGGTAATTTAAAGCATTTCTTAGAGGAAATTGACAAGATGTAGCATTTAGAGGGGTTGAAATTCATTTGCCATTTGTTTTGTCATTGTTCAAGTTTGTTAAATTCATCTTGGAGAATTTGTTGGTCAGAGGGGTTATCAATTGTTCTGTACACAAGGCAGTCATCAGCAAACAGTCTAACTGTGCTGCTTATATTATCAGGGATGTCATTTACATATAAAAGGAAAAGTAATGGACCCAAGACAGTACCTTGTGGTACGCCGGATAAAACCTGTTTAGAATCAGAGATTTTACCATCACAGACAACACGCTGGATGCGGTTGTTGGGGAATGATGCAAACCAGGCCAGGAGATTTCCATCAATGCCGTTAGGCGGAAAGTTTGGATAACAGGCGCTGGTGTGGGACTTTATAAAAGGCTTTTGAGAAGTCAAGAATAGCCATAGAGACGTTACTGTTTTGGTCAATTTGTTTAGAGATATCATTTATTGTTAAGAGGAGTTGTGTTTCAGTCGATCTTTTTGCACGGAAGCCATGTTGTAAATTAGTAGATATTCTGCTCATCAAGAAATTTCATCACATGTGAGTGGATTATTGCTCAAGGATTTTAGTGCAAACGTAGGTGAGGGAAATAGATCTATAATTAGCTGGATTTTGTTTATCACCTTTTTTTTTAAACGCTACATATGTTTGCTTCTTTCTACTTGTTAGGAATAGTATCATTATCGACAGAGGTTTGAAAGAGATCAGTTAGAATTCCATAGAGGTCATCAACGTGTGTTTTTAGAAACCATGGTGGTTTTTGGTCAGGACCTGAGGCTTTGTTGGAGTCTAGGTTATGCAGTTGCTTTTTGTCACCTTCTGGGGTAATTATAAGTTGGTTTATTTTCCTGTTGGTGAGTGGTTTAGTTACAGGGATTTGGGAGGTGTTGTCTTCTGTGAAAACACTGAAAAACTGGTCATTTAGAATGTTAGCTTTAGTTTTACTGTCACTGCAGAGTTTACAATTATTTAGTAGATCAGACACACCTACAGAGTTACTTCTTAATCTGTTGATATAGGACCAGAATGCCTCTGGGTTTTCGTTAAGTGAGTTTTTAAGTTTATCACAGATGAAGGTGTTTCTAGCTTCTTTAGGGTTTTTACGGACAGCTTTCCTAAAGCTTTTATAGGTAGTCCAGTCATTGGCTTGTTGATTAGTCTTAGCTTTTTGCTTTTTTAAACAGTTTATGTTTTTTCCTGCAGAGACGGCGTTGGATACGGGTGAACCAGGGCAGATTTACTTTAGTTGAGATGAATTTGTGAGGCGTGTTTTTATCAATAATCAATTTAATTTTCTGTTCAAAGAAATTCCATTTTTCATCAACATCAATGGAGTTATTGAATTGAGTAAAATATTGCAGTTTAAATTTTGTCAGGTCTTCTTTTATTCGTTTTATGTCAGCTTTTTTCTTTAAATAGATTTAACGTTTAGGCAACTTTTTACGAGGATGGGAGATATTTAGGGTCAGTTCAACAATATCATGGTCACTTATACCGGAAATGACATTAGCTGAGGTAACAGCTGGTGAATTCTTAGTAAAAACAAGATCAAGGATGTTGTTATCTCTGGTGGGTGACTGCACCATTTGAGTGAGATCGAATGAATTGGTCACTTCAAGAAGATTTTGGCTGCTTCGGAGAAAGCGTTAGTTCCTGAAATAATGTTTTAATTCCAGTCAATGTTAGGTTGGTTGAAATCACCAGCAAGAATAACATTGTTTTCGTCAGCATTTTCACTAAGCTTTTGGAGGGATTTCTTAACTCAAGTAGGCTAGTGAGATCATTGTGACTGGATCTGTAAAATGTTCCTATATACATGCTCTTTTCCTTAGGAAATTGGAATTTGGTCCAGATAATTTTACAGTCAGAGTCTAATTTAGTAAGCTCAGTGAAACCAGGTCATTTTTTATTGCCTGTAGTACACCACCATAACTATTTGAATTTCTATCTTTGCGAACGACTGTATAGTTGTCTGGGAAAATTTCAGCATTGGTAAATACAAAATAAAGAATGAAGAGTACTGATTGTAGCAAACACACGGTTTTCACATTTAGGTTGATATTCTGTGATTTGTGAGGGTTTTAGCGTCCAAATTTTTAACATAATTGATTTGGTCGGGGTGTGGGACTAAGACCCAAAATTCTCCTTTGGACACACCGCTGGAAAAAAAAAGGATAAGCATAAAACAGTTTAGTAGAAAGCATTTAATATAAGAAGTTTGTCCTACTTGTTTCGCGACAGGGCTATAGCTACATAATTTTTGTTTAAAAAAGATTATAGATTTAAAGGAGCACTAGACTGAAAGTGAGGGCGCTCGTTTTTGATAAAATCACAGATATATTATCCACAAAAGATCGATAAACTTCATGTCTCAATAGCCCACAGACGACATGAGGGCAAAGGTTAATTGAACCATATTAACCAGAAAATTGCAATATCGTTGCGTGCTAGATAAAAAATTGATTTGGGAATCCCTTAAAATACGCCCTCACTATTAGGTCTAGTGCTCCTTTAAATATGGTTAAAAAGATAAACTGAAATATTCAGATATGTTCAGAGAGGTGTTCAGGTTACTTATTAAAACAAAAGGTAATTTAAGAAAAGACAACTTTTGGACAAAGATATTTATCAGGGGCGGGCATACTGAAAAATTCAAATTTCAACCTCATGTCATGAAAATTAAAAAAATATAAAAAGTTACTGGAAAGCACATGTCACTTAACCCAAATGAGTGCACCAATTTAGTAAATTCACAACCCCAACCCCAAATTGCTACGCCTTCCATGTGATGAAAAGTATACATTCCAATAGGGAAGTGGATTTTTTTCAACTAACAGAGAGCTATTAATTTGACGTAAACAATTCTCAACAGCCTGAGAACAGGTTACAAGAGATAAGTTAAAAGTGTGATATCGCCATTTCAGTTCTAATTTCGCGCCTTTCAGTTTTGATCATATTTCGCACTATTTATGATGTGGCCGAAACTTCGCCGAATGGATAAGGCAATGGGTTTCAAGCTATTTACTTTTGTGACAAACGCATAAGCGTACGGGACGGAGACAGAGGGGGTGAGGGGGCTGCAGCATATACACAATTTTTCGGGCACATTTTTGACATTTGTTTGATATACAGCTTAACGTACAAAAGAAGTGTAAGAATTTATTTTCGATTTTTTATTCACTTTTTAAAATAGTTTTTTTTTTTTTTTAATGTTAGACTGAAGTGTCCGTGTTTATCATTATCGACAAGTTTTACTTTATGATATATCCATGGCGGGCAGTGTTTTAAAAATTCGTTGCTGACAGCATTCTCCATATTACGTGTAAATTATCTGATAAGGAAGTGACGCACCGAAACCACGAAGCTTCAGTTTTTGCTTGCATGTTTAAACATGCAGTGGCGTAGCTAAATTGGGGGAGCGGGAAGAGGAGGAGGGCAGTCGGGGAAGGGGAGGAGGAAGGTGGGGGAATTTTTTTTCTCCTGGCCGGAAATTTTCAAACATTTGTTGGAAAATTTGCACAACAGAATTTTCAGTATATTTGATTGTTTTAGTAATCCTAATCGGTCTTTGAAGGTTAATTCAGTTATATTGCCTACCAACCATCTTGGCAAAAAGGATTGTTGATATTTTACCCTAAAACTTTCTACTTTTTTTTATAGATTTTGTATATCTTCTTAGTATATGTTCTTAATTCTTATGCAAACAAACGAAGAAACAAACAATTAAATAAATAAAAACATGTACAAAACAAACAAACACATACAAACATAAACAGTTAAGCCTTAAAATTGCAAAAAAGATTTTCCAGGGACAAAAGAGATGCATATCTATACCAAGGAAGTGCTATTTAGACCGTACCGTACTCACGTACGTACGTGGAGTCTAATAATTCACCTTTGCCTGGTGTTATGTAAGATCCGGGAGGTGACGTATTGTGCTAGAGTGAAAACAAACCTTTGCGCGATACACATGGGCAAATTTTTGAACGCCAAGTGGGCAAAAACTCGGTGGGATTCTAGTTACGCGGTCGAATATATAAGGCGATGACCAACTATCAAAGGCAGTGATAAAAAATCGAAGGTAGTGATAAAAATCATCCAGCGATTTTTCATTATTGTCGGTCCGAAATATTTATCGTCGATGATAGACAACAAACGGTGATAATAATATTCGGCGGCGATATAAAATATCAAGCGGCGATAAAAATATCCAGTGATGATTAAAATCTCACGTCGATGAATTCTTCGTGCCGGCAAACTTAAACTTAGGTGGTGGTGAAAAGTGAGGTGGTGGTAAAAAGTGAGGTGGTGTTAAAAAGTGAGGTGGTGGTAAAAAGTGAAGTGGTGGTGAAAAGTGAGGTGATGGTGAAAACATGAGGCGGTAAATCAGCTGTTCTTTGTTTATATTGTGTCAGACTCGAGACTCATTGCATGTGCATCTTTCTCGTGAAAACTTTGTATTTCTGTGAAATTGGTCTTTCGAGACATGAACTTCCTGAAATTTTCAGTTTCCGAACGCATCATTGGTAAAATGTGCTGGAGAAAGGGTAGATGACACAAACTTTGAGTTGCCAACGTTTTTTATTCTTTTTTAGACATACAATGTTTTTCACTAGTCACACATTTTCCAACGCTTATTATTCCCACACACCGCTCGTTGTTTATTACCAACATCAATAAATGCTGTTGAATGAAAATTAGCATTGTTCAACATTTTCATTCCCACCACATAAAATTTATCCCCAACTTATAAATGTGACCGGACGAAAATTATCAATGACTTACATTTTCTACCACCACCAACTAAAATTTATCACCCCCTCATAAATATGACCGAAGAAAATTCATAACTTCCTTCTATTATTGACCACCACCTCATAGAATCTACCACTACCAATGAAATGTAGTACCACCTCACAGATATGACAGAAGAAAATTTATCACTACCTTGATCTTTGTTTATCATCGCCTCATAAATTCGATCGCCCATTCATTTACCGCCTAGTTTTTGCTTACTTGGCGTTCCATAGTATACAATTTTTTTATGCGTTTACCATGCAGTAACTTTTGATGACCTCAGGTCACATTTCCAACCAAGTGAATATGATATCACATGACCGTTTGGTCCTAGCTTTATCGGTGATCGTGACTTGAGTCACAGCTTTACTGCTTTGCGAATTTTTGCTTTTTAGATTGTCTGACGGATTTAAATGCTTACGAAAACGGAGAACTGAACTTTTGAAACCATTGCCCAATTTTTAACTAAACCAAAGTAAGAAAAAAATTACTTTCAGATATTAATAACTCTAGTCTTGTCGCAACAAAGTTAGTAGTACTAGGCCTACTAATTAGTATATGACTGTGTACTGTAGCCACATGCATCGGCTGTACACAAGTATTGCAAGTTGTGTGTAGCAATAGCATGTCATGATGTAGGCCTAGGGCCTACTGGGTGAGATGTTTATCTCACTAAGTCTCGCCTAGATATAGCCAGGCTTAAGTTAATACCCCTAACGTAAGAATCCATCATTTTTCACCCCTCTTAGCCTACTTAGTTTCCGCCCCTAAAAGTAAATATTTTCCGCCCCCCAAAACGGTGTTTTCCGCCCCTGGTTCCCAAGGGTGGAAAACACCATTTGGGTGAGAGGTGGGGGGGGTGGTGGGTGTTGGGTTGGCGGAAAATACCGTTTTCTTAAGTGTGTAATATGTATATAAGCAAATTGGATTGTGGCTTATACGTTTATAGGATAAGTGAGGTCAATGCAAGTTATAAATTAATTATTATCGATTTAAGAGGATAACAGGTTGAAGTAAACAAGTCTTAGTAAATAATAAACTGGTTGTTAGGAATGCAAGTTTTGGTGAAAAAACAGTTGGTAAGCATATTTGTTAAGCTGTATTTCTTTGAATTTATTTTTAGGGGAAAACATTTTTCTAGGTAGGTACCACTGAGGTAGTGTACATATTTTGCAACTTGGAATAAAATGGAACTATCTGGCCTATGGGTTGAGTGAGGATAGGGATCAATTTAATAGGATAAGTGGGTGGGGAAAGCAAGTCTTTATAGTAAATAAAAACCTGGTGGGATGACATCATTGGTATTAAACTTTACATGTATTTCTCTGCATTTTTGCAGTTCAATACAAGTTTTACTTTAAGGCAGTTCATAATCATATGCTATTTTCAAACTAAAAGGATAATAACTTGTGAAAAATAAGCTTCATCTGTTCATTTCTCTTCATTTTTGCACTTCAACACAAGTTTGGTTTTAACGAGTTCATTGTACAATTCTGCTGAGGTTCTCGATGGGCATGTTTTCATGTGTACACTTCTAAAGAAAAAAAAAAAAACTTTTATAATTAAGATGGGTAATTGTATAATTATCTATGTTCTCGGTGGGCACAGATCCATATGTACACTGAAGAAAAAATAAGAATAAAAACTTCAAACATCAAAACATCAATTTATGTGTGGGAATATTTTAATAATGTTTCAAATAACTATTTTCAAATAATGATTTTACATATCAGTTTTTTAACACATGCCAATTTTCCATAATTACAGAACCTTTTTTATTTAATTTATTAGCCTATATTACAACAAAAAATGTTGCATTTTGACTGATTTTGACTAATTTTTACATAAAATTTCCTTAATTATAAAATCTTATTATTAATTATTAGAACAATTCAAATTTGTTTGTGTATGAACAGTCTTTCAAAGGTTTCAAAAAGCAATAACATATTTTGAGTTTTGACTGCTGAACGGTTCTCACATATTTAAATGATAAAACATTAATAATCAAGATGTTCATAAATTGTTTGCTTGTGAACATGTGTCTTTAATTTTTAGTAATGTATTACAATTTTAAAAAAACATTTTTGGTTTTTAGTAAAAAGAATTGTTGCATAAATTTACTTTCTAAAATGACACTTTATGTATCTGATAGAGAAAATTTAAAGGAACAGATTGGTCAAAAAACTTGTTGGTATCTCAATGCTATAGAGAAAGGAAGTAAAAAAAAATTTATTGCCCGCATAAAAATGACTTTTGTACTGAGTATAAGTCACATAGTTGTGATGTCATCACTGCAGTTCTTGTACTAATCTTTATGTACAGTATTTTTTTAAAGAATTAATCGCCAATTTTGCATAATTCAAATACAGTATAAGTTTCAAAACAGATTGGAAAACATTATTGTGAATTTTACTTTACAGTATTCCTAAAAGTTTTTAAAGGAAAATATTTGACCAATCATTTAGAAAATATGAAATTAATACATAAATGGAATTCCATCATAATGACTCAGACCCACAACATTTTTTATTATTTCAATATAAGAATTCACGATAAAATGTATAACAATTACGACATTCAGGGTTATTGTTAACGTTTACAAATATATTTCTTGAAGAACAATTTTAACACAAAATGCATGAGCTGTCATGGAACGAACAAGTTCATTTTAGACAGGAAATTTTGAATAACATCAAAGTAAACCCCCAAATATATTGCAAAACCTTTCAACCCTAAAATTATTAACTTCTAATCATACATTCAAAATCAAAAGAAAAGAATTACAGAAATTCCCAACAAATGTTATATAAAGTTAAACACTACAAGTTATCCACCTTTTATCACAAAAGTTTGTCCCATTTACACATTCCTTTGATATAGGATTAGGGTAAAAACAATTAATACTGGTACGATACTACCACTCAATAATCCTAATCCTTCTATTTATAGTAACCCATCTATTCCTATTTATCCTAACCCATCTTTTCATTCCTTTTTTAATGCAACAGACTTGAACCAACAATGCCTTATTGATTTAAAATATTCATTCCTGAAATAAGTGCAAAAAAGATAAGTTGAAAAAGTTGTTTGCCACCCCTAAGTTTTTGGGCCAGAAAACACCATGTTCTGGGGTGGAAAATCAGGGGCGTTAACTAATGGCCTCCCAGTACTATTAACCTTAGGCCTAGGCCCATTGCACTTGTCAATTGTGTAACTCACCCCTAGGTAACGTTACAACCCATGTACATGTATGTTATCACTGGGGCATTTGTTTTGTGTATGTAGCTTGTTGCAGATAATGTGTTTTTAACTAGACTCACACTTAAGCAACCCATATTTTCCTTAATGTGATAAACTTACGCTCTTTCTGCTTAGTGTGATGGGTTTTTACATCTTCTATGAGTTACTTTAGCTGTAAAAGAGTTTTTAATCAGCAACTTTTTTTAACAGGAGAATTTTAGTTGGGTATACTTTGTTGGTCTCCATGTTTTAAAACCTTAGGCGAGTGTCATGCCTGCACATTTGTACTTACTACTCAGAGTTTCATTATATTAGCGGGTGGAAATAATTTCTGTGTGCGGTATTTATGTGTGTTCTTTAAAATCAGCAAATAATTATTCAAACTCTTTCTGTTTTAGCGCTTTTTAACAAAAGTGAACTTTAAGTAGTTGCATTTCTTTGCATAATTCAAATTATTCTTTTACTTGTATTTCCATGATCTGACGAAAATCTAAAATGGACCCGCCTAGAAGTTGCAAATGCCATTGCAATTATTATCAGGTGGTAGTCACATGACTAACATGTTTTAACTATCCTTACAGACCTGTAGTTTGATTTAAAAAGGGGCAGTGTGCTAGACTTGTTGAGGCGCACATTAATGCCACAAAACGCTGTGTCTTTTCGGCGTGGAGTCCAGAGGCCCCTTAAGGCTCAATCCCATGGTGAAGAAGCTCTGGGATTTTAGCTATAATCATACCTCAGAATGAAACTATTCTGACTGATATTGATAAGGACCATTCATAAGCCAAACAGGATAATTGCTTACTATGCTATTATTCTGTGTTCTGTATCCATGTAAGGTATTTCATTTGTGAGGTTAATTAAGATTATTAAGTTTAACAAAAAATTCTTCAGAGATCTTTAAGTCTTTCTTGTAGTACTTAAGATTTAAAATCCTTAAAATTCTTCAAAATATTTGGGCACCAACAGTTGTATCAGGCATGATCTTTTAAAACTTTTATTATTGTGCTCATTTGCATAAAGTTGCTACAGTATTATGACCTGACCAGACTTTTTTATTTATTATGCTTAGTCAGGGAGTGTGACAGGATGTGATTGCATATATACATAGGAAGGGATGCCATGTGGGACATGGATGGGGGCCATTAAGGACATATGATTTAATATTTACCATGTTGTATACACCAAGGGCTATATCAGGCATAATTATTTGACTCCACCTTTTTTTCTTATTTAACAACTTATTTGCATATAAGTTATTATATGAACTGACACTTTAATACATACTGTAGTATGCTTAATCAGGGACTGTGATAGCTAGAATGAGACTTCTTATGGAGTTATGGGATGTCATGTGAGACATAGGGTGGGATGCCATGTGGAACATGGGGTGGGATGCCATGTGGGACATGGGGTGGGATGCCATGTGGAACAGGGTGGAATGCCATGTAGGATATGTGGTGGAATGCCATGCAGGACATTGGGTGGATTGCCATGGGATGGAATGTCATGTGGGACATGGGATGTCATGTGGGACATGGCGTCCCACCCCATTTCAACAAGTCATTTGCATATAAGTTATTATATAAACTGACACTCTTATACATAGTATGCTCAATCAGGGACTATGATAGCTAGGATGAGACTTCTTATGGAGCCTATGGGATGTCATGTGTGACATGGGGTGGGATGCCATGTGGGACATGGAATGGGATGCCATGTGGGACATGGGGTTGGATCCCATGTGGAACAGCGTAGAATGCCATGTGGGACATGGTGGGATGCCACGAGTAACACAGTGTGACATAGGTTGGGATGCCATGTGTGACATAAGGTAGGATGCCATGTGTGACATAAGGTAGGATGCCATGTGTGACATAGGGTAGGAGGCTATGTGGGACATAGGGTAGGGGGACATGGGATGTGGGACATGGGATGTGATGCCATGTGGGACGTAAAGTAGGATGTCATTGGGACATTAGGAGGGATACCATGTGGAAAATATGGTGGGATGCTATGTGGAACATCAGGTGGGAAGCCACTGATGAGGGACACAGGGAGGGATGCCATGTGGGACATAGGGAGGGATGTCATGTGGTACATATGGTTGGATTAATGTGGGACATACATGTAGGATGGGATCCATGTGGGTCATAGCGTGGGATGCCATGTGGGACATATGGTGGAATGCCATGTGGGACATATGGTGGAATGCCATGTGAGACACTGTATGGTGGTTTGCCATGTGGGAGATGTGGTGGAATGCCATGTGGGACAAGGCATGGGATGTCATGTGGGACCTGAAGTGGGATGTCATTTGGTACATGGGATGTGGGACATAGGGTGGAATGCCATGTGGGTCATAGGATGGGATGCCCTGTGGGACATATGATGGAATGCCACGTGGGACATGGGATGTCATGTGGGACATGGGGTGGGATGCCATGTGGAAGATATGGTGGAATGCCATGTGGGACATGGGGTGAGATGCCATGTGGTACATGGGATGCCATGTGGGACTTAGTGTGAAGGGTCATATAATATGGGTGTCAATTTGCATGGGCATGCGAACCATGACGGTATTTACCGTTCTAGTTAAACCTGAAAATCAGCACACGGAAACTTGAATTTGTTTTACACATTGTAAATATCGCAATACCTCAATTTCTATCCTTCAAGGATACACATTTTTTATTTAAAAATAAAGTTTCATCACATTATCTCCGAGCGTCTTGACAAAAATGTAGCACACTTGTTAATATTTATTATTTTAAACATACAATTCTGAAACAAAACAGTCTGCAATTGGTAATATTATGAAAATCCTTACCGGGCTGTATTTCCGGAACCAGGTAACTACACAATCGGTCCGGTACCCGAATATTTCTGGTGCCCGTGTAAACACTAATATATATTGTAATTTATTATGATCAGAAATGACATGCCTATTTATTTAATGAAAATGATTAATTGAGGTTTTCATCTCTCTTTTTTTTCTTTTTAGAAATGCTCCTAAAAGCAGATTAATCCAACTGGCAACTTGTACCTAAAAATCATCTAAAAGTACCATTAGTATATCTGAACAATGGATGATCGGTACAGGCCAGAAGAGAAACCTCTCATCTTGAGAAGGAGCACCTCCAATAACAGAGGAATGTCAAAAACAAGAAACTATGCATGTGGAGCAATTTTGTTGACTGTCATGCTTGAACGACTAGCTTTCTATGGAATAACTTTCTACTTTGTTTTGTTTCTCAGTGAATCTCCATTTTGCTGGTTACAATATGATGCTGCCTCTGCTGTTCTTATGTTTCTTACAATTTCATACATGTTTTCAGTTGTTGCTGGAGTTATTGCAGACTCATTTCTAGGTCGATTTGTAACTCTTGTTATTAGCTTTCTATTTTGTATATTTGCAAGCGGAATGATGATTGCATTGGGAAAAGCTAAACAAAACTACTCAAAAAAGGACCCTGTATTATTTGATGAAATTTGTAATGTATATAAAAATTCCTCAGCAATTCATGATGGGTGCCCACAGGAAGAACCATTATCGGCCATGTACTGCTCAAAATGTTTTGTTCCTGTCATTGTAGCTCTGGTGGTGTATGCCATTGGAAGTGGATCTTTACGAGCAAATCTGACACCTTTTGGTGCAGAACAGGTTTGTGTTATTAAATGCACATAGTTTTGATAAAAATTTAATGTGATAGTGCTGTCTGGGAAACTCATAGTGGTTCCTAGTTCTAGAATTATGAAAAGTTGAAAGAATGTATAATGTTACTTTGGAAGCAGAAACTTTTCAAAGGAATGAGGCATATGTAAATGTTAGCCATTATTTTATCCATGCATAATCTTTTGTATATCCTTGTAGAATCTCTTAAATGTATTTTGTATTGTGAATTATTTTAAAGGAGAACATGCGATTAGAATCGTATAAGAGCCTAGGTATTTTGAACATTGCATATTCATATAGTTTTCTGAGAAACAGCAGTTTTCAAATATCTGTCAAATTTCATAAGTGGAAAAGGAAATGTGATATGAACATTTATGGATAACTTTAAACTGGTTAGAGTGGGGATGGGGTGATGATCCCTGGTGTCTGGTGAGATGTTATTACCTCCTCCAACGAAGTTGGGCGGAGGTTATGTGTTTGCCTTTTGTTTGTTTGTCTGTCTGTTTGTCATCAATATATCTCAAGAACTGGTGATTGGATTTAAACTAAATTTGCTGTGCATTTTTTGTTACTGCTTAGGGAGGAAGTGACTAATTTTGGGGAATTGGGACATTGAAACAGGGAGAGGCAGAAATTGAGGGGTGGGGATATTTTAGGGTGAGATCTGTCAAGAACTAGTTTACACTTTCTAATGGAATGCGCTAACAATGAATTCATGCAATGAAAGGAAATCCAAACAATCAATTTTCTGGACTCAAATAAAGTAAAATGGTTTCTGGTAGCAAAGAAAATCAAAACAATTGATTTCTGCTATGAATGGAAAATGATGGAATGTGAATCTTGTCTGAAAGGAGCTTGAACAATGCATGCTTAGCTCTGAATAAAAGTGAAAATGATGTGACCTTGGAAAAAATCAATCAGATGGTACTGTAGATGATTCTGAAGTATTCAGAATGAAAGTTGTCAATACAAATCAAGAATGAGGAAGAAATTCTGTAGGGATGAAACTTGGTAGGTCTAGTTTGTATTAAATATGGGGAATGATCTCTAAAACATATTAGGCATAATGGAATTGAGATGGGGCTGAAGTGTGCACTCTCCTGAGTGCTGAAATTCTAGTGTATAGGCCCTTTATGTACAGTTATTCTCTAGTGGTTTCAGTGACTGATTTCTATCAATTTGCTTGCAGTTATATTTTTATAGCATCGGTGCGTGATGAATTTAAGATGATAGTTTAAAACAGGTAATCAAACAGCAATGCTACCCTGTATGCAAGAAAGGTTCAACTCTGTTGCATTTCAAGCTTTACAAACTCAGCTTGAATCATATTGTGAAAATAAATATTTGGTGCCTGAATAGAATTGTATCCAAGAGCAGAGTTTAATTTTAATTGAAGTGAAAAGGCATTATTTATCAAGTAAATAATTCTTACCTTCTTTTTCTGTTGAAAACACTGACAATAAGGAATTTATCTTTTTTCTTTGCTTTTGTAAGTTGGCAATAATTTTAAGCCCTTGATTTTTATATCATTTGAATTGTTTTTTAGGTGAAATATGGAGGTTCCCAGAGAATGCATTCTTTCTTCAATTGGTACTACTGGGCCATCAATGTAGGGTCATTGATAGCCCTGCTTGGTGTCTCCTACATTCAGCAAAATATCAACTTTTTCATCGGTTACATTATTCCATCCACATGTCTTATCCTTGCTGGTTTAGTATTTGTGATTGGTCGGTGCTGGTACATGACCAAGAAGCCAACAGGAAGTGTTCTCTCTAACACATTCAGGATATTATTTGAGGCCTGTAAAAGACGAAAGCACAGAAGGGTTATCAGTAACAGAATGAACAAGTATGACATTCCCATATTTCCATTATTTAATTTTAACAGATAAATTTTAGTTGGGTAGAGAGCTTTTGAAAATTGAGCTCTTAAGTTGGTTAATAATGTATAACACAGTCTATGAAACGAGTGACCACTGTTTGTGTATCTTTATCCGCAGTAAACAATCATTTTTCTATTCCATTTGAATTGTAAATGGTTGATGCTGCTGTCATTTGGATAATTAAGCTTATATATACTGAAGATAAATAATTATTCAAAAGAAAAGGGCATGAACAGATAATTCAATGTAGTTTCAGTTGTCATATCTCATCTATATGATCTTTCTTATTGATCTAATTTTTTTTGCTCTTTAATTTATAATTTATAATGTGAAGCATCTAATTTTTGTTTGATGTGTACATACAAAACCATGGAAGCATTATAACTGATAACCATATTTTCTGTTATGACTGGTATGGAATTTTTTGAAGGCAATTTTGTGGGAATGTCATTTTGTTTGTACTTTGCTCACCAGCAGTAAAGGCAATTGAAGAGGTTTTTATTGTCATGATTTTTTATTCATTGATAATTTCTTTGTGTAATTATTTAAAAAATTCACAGCTGGATTATAAAGTTCTGTAAATCAATCATGAAGGAAATTACCAATAACCATATTCATTTTTATCTTTGTAACAGTGATTCTATGCTTGGGTTTGGTCCTGTTCCAAGCTTTCTTGACATGGCAAAGGACCGCTATGGGGGTAGTTTCCATGACAGTATTGTAGAAGATGTGAAGTCTTTGGGGAAAGTGTGCGTTGTTTTTATTGCACTTGTGCCATATTGGATTGTTTATTATCAGGTATGTATTAACTGTAATGTTCAGTGTGTAATATTGTAGCATACGCATGTTTATGTGAATGTTTATGCATGCGTATTCTGTATTTAAATGTATTACCTCCCATAGGCCTTCCTGTAGGAAATACTTTTGAGCTTAGAAGTCAGTGTAACTCTTTATATGCTCCCTGGCTCCCTAGGTTGTTAAATTACATGCAAAAATGTTACACAAATAAAGCTACAATTTTCCGAAAAGCGTTCCAGCTTTTTTCTTCAGTCTTTCACATGTAGCTCCAAATTTGGAGATTTTTCTGGTCCATGGCATTTAATATTCATGGGTATTAGATAGGTATCAGATAAGATGTATGTTAGATTTACTGCTAGATATATATCAAATGCAGGCATATGGCATGAATTTGACTTTGTTTTATGTATCAGTGGTGACAGTGACAGTCTTTATATAAACATGTAGGATTTAATATATTTCTAAACAATTCAATGAAGACCGGATCCACCATGGAAATAGGAAATCTTACATGTAGTCATTCTCTTCTTTTTTTTTACGACTGTTTAATCTCACCTGGAATATTTCTAGAAATATTCTCATTGGTTTAAAGTTCATTTACACAGGTGCATTGAAGTTATGGATTTATAATGGGTGCACGGTTTTATCTAGCTAGCAGTGCTGCCGTCTTTTTCCCAGCAACTTTCACATAATCACGGCCAAAATTATTAAGATGGCTTCGTAACTATTGTTAGATTGTTGGAGCTGTTCTCACTTTGCTCGACTTTATGCAGATCATAACAATAAAGTGGTTGCAAATTTGGAATGAAATTTAAAGCATACATTTTTTAATTTTAGAATGTCGAAATGATTCTCATGAAAACAGGAAATATGCGTTATCGGTCACTTATGATGAAAGTTGCTCACCTGCTTGCGATTGTTTTTTAACATTTAAAATAATTCATGGACTATTTAATTGATTTGGGATTGGTTCAAAGCAGGGGCGGCCTGAGACTACTCACAAAGAGACTGGGGATTTTGGCAGGAAATCCAGTTTGCCCCACCCCTTGCTAATGGTTTTTGATATTAAAGACTTATCATGCATGTTGATGTAGGTCTGTTGTGACAAAAATACAATTTCGTATATAGGCTGGTAGTTCTCTAAATGGTCACAATAGTACTTAGTGTTTAAATTGTGACAAATCAAGCTTTGTAAAGATTTTGCACTTAGGCTAAGTGATGATCTATGAACTGAAATGCAGCTAAATTCTTTCATGCAATTCTTTATATTTTGTTCCCAAATATCAAATTGCATATACTGCTAAATTTGGGTCAAAATTAACTTTATTTAATTTCCAATTCATCATAGCCAACTTCCCTTGTTCGAAATATATTGGGATAGGATCGAAAGATGATAAGTTAACATAACAATTTTCTAGTTGGTCCCGTTCTGAAGTCACAAAATATTGGGCAATCTATGCTAATTAGATATGCAAATTTAAATGGTCAATGTTTAAGCGATTTTTGCTGTTTTCATGGTTTTTAGTACATTTCAACCAATTCAACTGATGTTGTTGCTACTTGTTAACAGTTTAATGACTTTTCCATCGTTGGTCGATCTCCCTTTTCAGGCTAGGTCATCTAAAGATTAGGAATGTTGAATTAAACCATTTCAAAGAAAGCATGTAAGGCAATTCAATCAAATCCTTTATATTCCACATCATCCTTTACAAATGTTTAGTAATAATCAGATAATAGAATAAGTGGAGGAGGGTCACCTTTACAAAAAATAAGATACACAGATGCAATCCAATCCTTGGACAATGGCTCTCCTACTTTTAAATTTGTAATCTGCTTCATGGTTACCAAAACCTATCAATAGGGAACTAAAAAAAGATGAAAAACAAGTAATGCAACTTAAAACCATTGATTACCAAAACCTAACAATAGGGAACTAAACAAAGGTAAAGAAATAAGTTATGTGACTTAAAACCATTGATTACCTAAACCTTACAACTAAACAAAGGTCAAAAATTAAGTTATGCAACTTAAAACCATTGATTACCTAAACCTAAGAATAGGGAATTAAAACAGATTTCAAAAGAAAGTTCAGAGGCATCATCCAAGGATTGGTTTGCATAGTTGCCCCATTATCTGATATTTGTTTCTTATTTGCATGTGTCTTAACAGATATAATATCTGAATATTAGTTCGTCAAAATTTTGCATATGCATGAGCAAGACATTGGATGGTTATGTAGGTGGGGTGATATAGTCTGATAGTTGGGAGAAAGACAACATATGAATTGTAACAGAAGAAATGCATTTAATTATAATTCCTAAAATGTAATAGCAATGGAAGGAAAACTTAGCTCAGTGTATCTTTCCAAGAATGAAAAACATAAACGTGGGACAAATTTAAATAAATATTTTATCATTGTTCAGCATCTTTAGGGCCCCTATGCTGGTCTGGGTATGATTGCTCGAATGGTCAGTCTACCCCTGGTTCAAATTCGAGTTGGTTTACATACATTCTTGTGAACCCTTTAGACAATAGGACATTTACATACATTTGCATTCCTGTTTATCGATCCACATAGTAAAAGGTACAAAAGAATACATGTTGACTATGCAGTTCTAAATTATGCAATTTTCCTCATCGCTGTAACCTTTCTCAAACAAAAACTTTTCATGGTTGAATTAGATTTTAAATTTTGGTAATTGATAGCTTCAAAGCATTTTGACCGAATGCATTATGGCATCAAACTATATACAAAGACATAAACTATCACAGAATCAAAACAAGACCATTCAAGTTTCATTCAAAATCAGAAATGCTTCAACTAAGTATAAATTAAGATGTGTATTATTCATGATGTGAATTTGTAAATCATGTCTCATAAGATATATTATGGGAAATAGGTTTAAAAAAAACAACATTCTCCTGCTATGTGCATGAAAGGTTATCTTGCATTTCCGTACGGCATGCAATTACCGATAAAGCAGACTACTATCACCTATTGAAGGATCAAAGACAGGAATTTAATAACTTTAACAGTATTAGATAATTCACGAATGAATTTAACTTGAGGCTGCTAAACATACATTTACAGGATTTATGAGATATATGCAAATCTGAAAGATAGAATTGGTTGGAGAATAACAAAACAATTGTTTGGTTTTGCTATATGTTCAACGTTGGTTTCCCCCAAATGGAGATAATGACATTACAAGAAAAAGTCAATTTAGCCGCATGCTTGACACACAAATAATTTTCTAGTATTAATTCTCAGTAATTATTCAAGTATTCCTATGGAAGCCAATCTTGACTTCTTAAATTTGTTGGCTGCCGGACTTCGCCCCCTAGTTTCACCCCTGAGACCTTATGGGACTCACGCTATGCACACACACCCAATGACTATGGCGTCAACAAATTGGTGCATGCACAATTTTTTAATTAAATTTCACTGGGTGACCACAATCACCTCTGGGGCAATTAATGTGAGGCACGAAGGAACATTAAACAAAATGTTTTTGAAAGTTGGGGCCAAACATGTATTGGCATGGGCCCCAGTGGGGTCCAGGGGCGAAGCCCTGGTGCGGGCCAGAAGTAAAAGCTCTGTGGGTTTGGGACTAAAAGATAGGCCCAATTTGATTTAATTTTGCATGTTGCAACTCTTACAAATTCCATGATCATAACTTGAAGATGCCAACCCAACAGGGCCAAAACTTCCTGAGAGGATTTCAAATTTCTGTCGGGAGGTAAAATTGAGAAATTATTTAAGTCATTAATCATTTTGAACAAATTGAAGGGAATTTGTTTTTAATTCTTGAAAATTTGGGTAAAATATTGCAGTATTTCCCCAAAGTTGTAGAAAATTCAAGTTGGCCAAATTTTCCAGAATTGTGAAAAAATCTCTTCCCCCTCCCTTCCAAAAAGAGCAAACTTTAATTAAAATTTCCCAATAACTTAAAGAAAGTTTCCTGAAAATAGAAAAAAAATGCCCAAAATAAAGCAAATTTCCCAAAATGTGAAGAAAATTTCCTGGAAATAAAGAAATGTAACATTTCCAAAAATTGACAGATTGAAGGGTAAATATTGGAGATTTACTGTTTAGTAGCAACTTGAACATTGATAGAAACTTCGTTTACTAGTGTAATTTTTTTGCTTATAACCCGGGAAACTATGGAGGTCTTGACCCCACCCTGATGCTGATGCATCCTTTGCTAAAATATCAGGGACTTTGAAATGATGGCTATCTGTCGTTGAACAGTTAAAGGCTTTTTATCCATCATTGGGTGCTATGGACAACTGTATGCATAAGTGTTCACTGTAGACGTCATTTCCAAAGTTCCTGTAGTCTACTTGTGGCGGGATGAATACAGCACCCCCATTTGCTGCAGTGTAATAATAATCCGATGGTATATACCATCTTTAAGATCGTATATAGGCCTAAGGTCTCTTGGTCAGGGGCATAGGAAGGGTCACCTTTCGGGGGGAGCAAAACCCAAAAAATTTCAGGTGACAAATGCAAAAATTACACTGATAAATTAAGTTTCCATCAAAAGTTGCTAAATCGGGAAACACCCTTTAATTTCTGGGCAATTTCTTTCATTTTTGGGAAGTTTTTTTTCATTTTTGGGAAATCCTGGCCAATTTTTGGGAAATTTTGGTCCAGTTTTAGGATTTTGGGGTGGAAATTTTACCAACAAATTGACCACATTTTCCGATTTTATATTAATAATCTCCCAATTCCCTCCCCTCCCTCTCTCCCCTTCCTTCCTCTCCTCCCCTATGCAAACCTATGTAATGGTGATTACGTCCGTCCGGATGTCCACAGTTTTTTCCTGAGATTTCCTCAGAAATGTTGAAATTTTTTGAGAATTCCTCAGAAAATGTTAAAGTTTCTTCAGAGTTCCTTAGAAAAAGTTAAAGTTTTTTAAGATATGCTTATGGAAGGTTAGAATTTCCTTACAAAATGTTAAAGTTTTCCAGAGACACTTAAGACAGGATTGAAGACTATTTTCCTTAAAAAGTCTACAAAACATTTGATATTTTCTTACAAGATAAGTGTAAAATGATATAATTTTCTAATATTATTCAGAGATCCTTAAGTGTCTCTCTTGTAGCACTTGAGATTTAAAATCCTTAAAATTCTTCAAAATATTTGGGCACCAACAGTTGTATCAGGCATGATTATTAAACTCCGCTTTTATTATTGTGTTCATTTGCATGAAGTTGCTACAGTATATGAATTGACCAGACTTTATTTAGTATGCTTAATCAGGGAGTGTGACAGGATATGATTGCATATAAACATAGGGAAGGATGCCATGTGGGACATGGATGGGGCCATGAAGGACATATGACATAATGTATACCATGTGGTATACACCAAGGGCTATATCAGGCGCAATTACTTGACTCCACCTTTTTTTTTTATTATTCAACAGGTCATTTGCATATAAGTTTTTATATGAACTGACACTTTCATACATAGTATGCCCAATCAGGGACTGATAGCTAGGATGAGACTTCTTATGGAGCCTATGGGATGTCATGTGGGACATGGGGTGGGATGCCATGTGGGACATAGGGTGGGATGCCATGTAGGACATGGGGTGGGATGCCATGTGGAACAGTATGGAATTCCATGTAGGATATATGGTGGAATGCCATGCAGGACATAGGGTGGAATGCCATGGGATGGAATGTCATGTGGGACATGGGATGTCATGTGGGACATGGGGTCCCACTCCATTCTAACAAGTCATTTGCATATAAGTTATTATGTGAACTGGCACATTCATACATAGGATGCTCAATCAGGGACTTATAGCTAGGATGAGACTTCTTATGGAGCCTATGGGATGTCATGTAGGACATGGGGTGATATGCCATGTGGAACATGGGGTGGGATGCCATGTGGAACAGGGTAGAATGCCATGTGGGACATGGAGGGATGCCACAAGTAACACAGAGTGTGACATAGGTTTGGATGCCATGTGTGACATAAGGTGGGATGTCATGTGTGACAGGGTAGGATGCTATGTGGGACAGGGTAGGATGCTATGTGGGACATAGGGTATGAGGCCTAGGACGTCATTGGGAGGGATACCATGTGAAACATAGGTGGGATGGTGGGACATCAGGTGGGAAGCCACTGATGCGGGACACGGAGGAATGCCATGTGGGACATAGAGAGGGATGTTATGTGGTACATATGGTTGGATTAATGTGGGACATACATGTAGGATGGGATCCATGTGGGTCATAACATGGGATGCCATGTGGGACGTATGGTGGAATGCCATGTGGGACATGGTGGAATCCCATGTGGGACATATGGTGGAATGTCGTGTGGGACATATGGTGGAATACCATGTGGGACATATGGTGGAATACCATGTGATATACTGTATGGTGGAATGCCATGTGGGAGATGAGATATGGTGGAATGCCATGTTGGACAAGGCTTGGGACATGAGGTGGGATGTCATTTGGGACATGGGATGTGGGACATAGGGTGGAATGCTATGTGGGTCATAGGATGGGATACCCTGTGGGACATATGATAGAATGTCACGTGGGACAAGGGATGTGGTGGGAGATATGGTGGAATGCCATGTGGGACATGGGATGGGATGTCATGTGGGGGATGGGATGCCATGTGGGACATGGAATGCCATGTGGGACATGGGATGCCATGTGGGACTTGGTGTGAGATGCCATTTTGATAATTTGCCGGGTCCTATGATATGGGTGTTAAGTTGCATGGGCATGCGAACCATGACGGTATTTACCGTTCTAGTTTATCCATCTATTTATTCACTAATAATTATATTTCATTTATTTTTATTAATTTTGATTTTTCATCAGGGGGGCCCTGTATCCAATAAGTTAGGTTATTGGAGGTTATTGGTTAATCGAGTCAGGCCTCACCTTGAGTATGCTATTCAGGCTTGGAGTCCCTTTTATGAGAAGGATAAGTTCATTTTGGAAAAGGTTTAGCGAAGAGCCACTAGACTTATTCCTGAAGTAAGGAATCTCTCTTATAAATCTAGGTTGTGAATTCTTGGTTTGACCACGCTTGAGTTGAGACAAGTACATGGTGATATGATTCAGGTTTGTAAATTCCTATCTGGTAGTGATGCTTTAACTTCCTATTATTTCTTGCATGTTTCAACTAATCCTCATGTGACACGTGGTAACAGTTAAAAGTTGATGAAAGAGTTCTCAGGGATAGATATTCAGCGTTTTAGCTTTTTACAAAGAGTTGTTAATGAATGGAATGGTTTACCTAGGTTCTTAAAAATTTCAACGTTGATAAGTTCTTTGATTTTGTTTTTGTGTTTTTGTGATGGTGGTGGTGTTATTTTGGGCTTTACATGGGGTGACTAACCTTAGCCTGTCATCTTGTTATGTTATGTTTGAAAAAAATTAGGCAACTGCCTACAGGGGTTGGGAATGTGCTAATAAACGTATTTTGGCATTTTTCTATAGATGCAGACAACATTTGTTATTCAAGGACTCCACTTGAATATCTTCCATGAAAATGCTTCGAGTGGAAGAGATTTTCCGTTCACGGTAGGTTGTGTCCTCTTTTTTATTTGGTCACTTCTTTCAATAGTTTAGGAGTACAACATTAACAACCCAATCTAAACCAAATTGAAGGGTTGCATAACTTTCTTCATTTAATAAAGCACTTTGGTCACGTGAACTCAAAATAGGTTGCAATTACAAGTTCGTGAATGTGAACTCGCCTTTAATCAAGGATTAGTTCAGTGGTCAAACAAGTTTATCTTACTTTATATGAAAAAGGACAGTGAAAGAAACAAAGTGGTGAATGTCAGATTCTATTAAGGAGATATTTAAGTATGTAGAAACAACTGGTGTGAGGTAACTGTTATGGAGAAGGTTTGCACCCTCTACCTCACATTCCTCACATGTCTTTATATGTTTCGTATTGTTCATGAAATTTTGTAGATTAGAAAACAGTGGATATGACAGAAAACAAAATCTAGTCAAGTAACTATTTTGCCACCTGTAGAAACTGGTTTAAAGTAGTAAAAAAGCTCATAAATTTCCCTTGCATTGCTGTTAAAAACGTTAAAAAAAATTGTAGCTTGAGTGTTTGGCAGTACTTCCATAGTGTGTATTTTTTCACTATTGATACCAAGTGCAGTATAGAAAAGGGAAAAATAGAATAAAAATCAAACTGAAAGCAAGGCCATGTTTAGAAACAGGATTCCTAAGGGTCAATAACATATACTTCAGGTGATCACAGCCTAGTTTAACCTGGGAAATGACTTCCCTAGTATATCATATGTTTTCTATTATTAAGCTCTTTACTCCATGCTTCTATTGTAATTGAAGGGATGGTATTCTATTCTCATTAACCAATTCACTGAGATAAAATATTGTGAAGTTAATCTCCTTTGTTGCAAGCTTAACCCATTATTTAAAGTCTATTCACTTCCTGGCAAAAGCGTACAAGCTTAACCCAAAGTCTATTCACGCCTGGGCAAAACCATGTAAGCCTAACCCTTTATTTAAAGTAAGGGACATGGTGGGATGCCATGTAGGATATATGGTAGATGCCATTCGGGTTATAGGGTGGAATGTCATGGGATGGGATGTCATGTGGAACATGGTATGCGATGTAATGTGGTGGGATGCCATGTGGGACATGTGGTGGGATGCCATGTGGTACATGTGGTGGGATGCCACGAGTAACACAGTGTGACATAGGTTGGGCTGCAATGTGTGACTTAGGTTAGGAGGCTGTGGGACATAGGGTAGGAGGCTATGGGGACATGGGATGTGAAGCCATGTGGGACATAAGTAGGATGTTATTAAGAGGGATACCATGTGGAACATATGGTGGAATACAATGTGGGATGCCATGAGGTACACCAGGTATAAAGCCACTGATGCGGGACATAAGGTGAGATGCTATGGGGGCATAGGGAGAGATGCTATGTGGGACACAGGAAGGGATGCCATGTAGGACATATGGTGGAATGCCTAGTGGGACATTGTGGAATGCCATGTAGGAGGTATGGTGGAATGCCATATGAGACGAGGGATAGGATGGGCTGTCATTTGAGACATGGGGCGGGATGCCATGTGGGAGATATGTTGAAATGCCATGTGGGACAAGCGATGGGATGGGATGTCATGTGGGACTTCGTGTGAGATGCCATGTTTAGCTCGACTATTCAAAGAATAGTAGAGCTATTCTACTACCCCAGCGTCGGTGTTGGCGTCCAGTAAAGAAAATTTTGGTTAAAGTTTTCATAAATTAAGTTTTGAATAGTGTACATTCATGTGACTTGGCATAGGGGTAGAGGACATGGGTACTGTTCAATTGAGCATGCTTAGAGGGTTGTGTGTGCATACTAATCAGCTTATTTGTATAACAATGAAAATATTTGTCAGGTTAAAGTTTTGGTTAAAGTTTTCATAAATTAAGTTATTAATGGTGTACATTTATGTGACTTGGCACAGGTTAGAGGACATGGGTACTGTTCAATTGAGCATGATTGGAGAGATGTGTGTGCATACTAATTAGCTTATTTGTATAACAATAAAAATATTTGTCAGGTTAAAGTTTTGGTTAAAGTTTTCATGAATTAAGTTATTAATGATGTACATTCATGTGACTTGGCACAGGGGTAGAGGACATGGGCACTGTTCAAATGAGCATTATTGGGGTGTTGTGTGTGCATACTAATTAGCTTATTTGCATTAACAATGAAGTTATTTGTCAGCTTAAAGTTTTGGTTCAAGTGTTTGCTTCAAGCTTTTGGTAAAAGTTTTCATAACTTATGAATGGTTTACATTCATATTACTTGGCATAGGGGTAGAGAACATGGGTTCTGTTGAAATGAGCATTATTAGGGGGTTGTGTGTGCATACTAATTAGCTTATTTGCATAACAATGCAAATATTTGTCAGGTTAAAGTTTTGGTTAAAGTTTTCATAACTTAACTTAGGAATGGTGTAAATTCATGTAACTTGGCATAGGGGTACTGTTCAAGTGAGCATGATTAGGGTTGTGTATGTATACTAATTAGCTTATTTGCATAACAATGAAAATATTTGTATCTCTTAAATTAAAGTGGATGTGGGAATTTGTTTGCACAAATAATCCTATGTGTGAAGAGCATTGTCTACACTTAATATTGAGGTGAAGTGTGCATATTAATTATGTTATTTGCATATTATGCATTGATACTGTTCAGTTGAGCATGGTTGGGGGATTGTGTGTGCATAATAATTAGCCTATTTGCTTAGCAATAAAAAATATTTGTAAATGTGGTATCTCTTGAATTAAAGTAGGTATGATGATTTTGCTTTAACAAATGATCATATAGTATATGTAAAGAGCATTGTTCACACTTAATGGTGAGGTATATTGTGCATTTGCTGCAATATGTTTGACATGAGATCAAATGTATATGGCTTATGACTTACTAACTCACAATTCTAGTTTTGTTATGATATTTATATTCCTGACATAAACTGCAATCAAAAAGTTTGTCTTGCCATGAATAAAGAAGCAAATAAAAGTATCCTGGCTTCTAAAGAATGTTAAATTAGTTTGAGAAATATAAATTATAAGCAGAATTTGGGGTAGAAGATGACATGATGATAAAGTAGCTGAAGGAGGATGAGGTCATGTAAGACAGGGTGGAATTGTTTGTAGGGCAGGGTGTGGTGGGATGTTGGTCAGGATGTGTTGGTTTATTGACATGTAGAACAGGGTGGGATGGCATGTGGAACAGGATGGGTTGGCATGTGGAACAGGGTGGGTTGGCATGTGGAACAGGGTGGGTTGGCATGTGGAACAGGGTGGGTTGGCATGTGGAACATGGTGGGTGGACATGTGGGACAGGGGGGAATGGCATGTGGTGGGATGTCATCTGGATTTCAGTTGTGATGGCAAGTGGGTCATGCAAGTGGTGGAATGACATACAGTATCTGGTTTTCGGGTGTGATTACATGGAGTTTAGACGTGGGATGACATTTGGGACAGGTTGGGATGGAATGTGGGATAGTCTGAAATATGCATTATCAGCGGTGAGGGGATTGTATCGTTTCCAATGTCTAGTTTGTCAAACGTTAAGCAATATTGTTTTGCATGATTTTGCTTTAATGTTAATGTACATTTTTCATGCTGCTTGACTTTGCTTGACACACATATTTTTTTTAAATTGGAAGTGGTATTGCAATCCAGGATGTAGTTCTGGGAATGTGTAGGGGCTGGTGGAGGGTACAGTTTGGAAAGGGGGATGAATGGCATTCTTTCATTGACATTGGCATGTCAGGGCCTCTCCTTTCTTTGTTATTAAATTGATAGAGCTAAAAGAGGTGTTGTACTTATAAAAACTGCTAGGTTTTACATGTTTTTTGAGTTACTGGGTGAAGTAACCTTGAGCTTTTTTTGTCTTAAAATATCTGAGAAAACTCAAAGATATTTTAAAGCTTGTAGTGCAAATGAAAATGTAAGTGCATCTTTTAAAGCTAAGGTAATTTGAAATCATTTACCACTGCTACCCTATTTCTGTATATACTTCCCTCTATAAGCCCATTCTCTCTCTACTAGCTTTGAATAGTCGAGCATACTGCCCTTCCAACAGTTATAGTTATAATTGGCCGGGTCATATGATATGGGTGTCAATTTGCATGGGCATGCGAACCATGATGGTATTTACCGTTCTAGTTTGTTTGGGGGGTACCCATCAATCAGGAATCGCACGTACTTATGGAATCTCAGGTACAAAAAAAAGTGTTGAAAAAATAATGGGAATTATCACGGAACTGATTCCAATCCTATAGTAACCTTCACAAAACTATCAAGATGGTTGGACCAAATAGGCAAAGAAATTTGAGATTCTAAATTTTCAAATTACCCGTTAGGCTGAAAACAATTATCAAAATAAACAACCGTGGCTTGAATGTGGTTAAAAAGATGTGGAAATTGAAGTACCAGCAAGTAAAGTTGGATTGTTTTCCTAAAACTTTCAATACTAAGACCCTGCAAAAGGTAACTATAAACACGATGTGTTGGCTTGCAGGCAGAGTGCTGTACAGATTTCAAAAGTGCACCACCAATCCTGATTATTTTTTTCCTTGTCCAAAAATGGCCACCCTCTGTGCGAGACATGCTGAAATCTCAGCTTCTTTAAAATATTTGTTCATTTATTTTATAACCTTTTTTTCTTTTTGTTATTTTACTCTTCAGGTAATGAACTTAAGCATTTTTCAAGCATTTTTGTACATGCCATTTCTGAGTCAGCTTTACAACTTGTTTTACAGGTCTTAGCGTAACGTAATAGTCAGTAAGATTAAAGCCTAATGTTGTGTTGTTTTTCTGGCCGCTTATGTGCTTTTGTAAGCGTGAATTTTGTTTGCAATTCATTTAGGGTTTTCGGATATTCTCATTATTGGAAAGGCTTATGTTATGGGGATTGAATTATAATAGAATTTGTGCGAAGTCAGTTACGTTTATGATGATTTTTCAACTGTAACAGTTCTCAGGGATACCCATGAGTTTCAAACAAAGGAACCTGGTCTGAAATAATACCTGCGATTACTCGTGGAAACATAATACCTGCACAGGCCTATTTATGAGATTTTTCATAACAAATTAACATGAACTATAAAGATGTTTAGTCATGCCATCATCACATGTTGATTGAGTGAAATACATTAAATTTGTATAAAGGTATTCATGCCCTGTTCAATTTGCTCTTCTACCAATGCATCTGTGCCCTGCTCAAACCTTCTTCCCATCTTTTGACAAGGCATCCATGCCTGTTCAATTCTTCCTTTTCCCTATTTTTGGTGGTTTGTTTTTACTATTGAACTTGTTATTTACAACAGGTGCCAGTGGCCTGGATATCTGTGTTCAACATTCTGGCTGTGTTGTTGCTTCTTCCCCTGATGGATCGTGTGGTTTTCATGTTGCTGGAAAAACGAGGTTGGCACTTCTCTCAGCTTAAACGAATGACCATGGGCATGTTCTTCAGTGTGCTAGCAGTGCTATGTGCAGGTGTGCTGGAGAACCGACGACTGTTTTGTATTAATAATGATCCACTAGGATGCCTGGTCAACCAGACAATTGGAAATACAACTTACAATGCAGCCACAATCCCTGTGTTTGCACAGATTCCACAGTACTTTTTGATTGGTGTGAGTGAAGTCTTTGCCAGTGTTGCAGGTATAGTAAATCCAGTTTTTATTTAAACAAACATGTGTCATCTTCTCTGCCAAAATCATAATTAGTGAATTAATTTGGAAGAACTTTCAGGATAGTCTCTATCCCTTGTTTCTACTAATTCTGCAGGTGAAAATGGTTGTGTTCAAGAATTCCAGTTGAATATGATGAAATAATGTGTATATAGTTTGTTCATTTACGCTTATGCAGTCGGACACCAAGGTAAGACATGGTAAATGTGGTCAGCTCTCTCTTATTTTGATTACTTTAAAACTAATTTTTTAACAAGTAGGCAAACTAATATAGGAGGAGAATAAGGACATCCCCACCCAAGTGCACACACACACACACTAGTTAAAGTATTGAAGGAGGTTAAGACATCTCTCCTGACTCTCATCTTTAAAAATGTTGCATCACTTGAATATTTATTATCTTGAAAAGATGTTTCTGCTCTGATAATTGTTCATTTTATGTTATAACAGTACTTGTTACATTATAACTGCTTTTGTATTACCTGTGAAAAAGACCTTCCAAACATTTAATTCTGGTATTGAATAATTTTGTTTCTTTCCTCCTTAAGGTCTGGAGTTTGCGTTTTCACAAGCACCTCGTTCCATGCAAGGCCTAATTATGGGACTCTTCTACGTATCCAGCGGCCTTGGCACCCTCTTTGGAAGTCTTTTTATTAAAATGGTGTCTGGCCCAAATTCATGGCTCAAACCTACTGATACTGGAAACATAAACCACTCACATCTTGATTATTATTTCTTTACTTTAAGTGCAGTTCAGTTTGTAGCATCAGTATTATTTTGTTGTTTAACCTGTTACTTTGAACGGAAGTCAAAGCCAGAGCCAAACATACAGGAAGAACAAGACCATGTTCGGAATTATATGTCAGTAGATGAAAGCAGCTAGCATTAAATCAAAAGTAGCAATGAATGATGATGCTAACGGATGGTGCAAAAATGCAAATATTTAGGAATTTGATGATGAAATGAAGAGTTCTTTGTTGCTAAGAAACAGTATTTGTAAAAGCGACAACATTTTTAAATATCATATCCGAAATGGATTAGAAACTGAAAAGACACTTTTTTTTTTATGTTGGGGTCTTGTTCGCAATAAGATTTAGCATTGTGTCTTGTATTAAGTCAAAATATATGAAAGAAATAATTTACTTGTACTTTAAAAAAAAAAGATACATCCCCATCACTACAATTCAGCCTTATGCAACAGGTTCTTGAAAGGGTGCAGCTTCTTTAAATTTCATTTTATAAATTGAAAACACTTTCAATTAAAATGTTACTCTACTTGCCTTTATGAACACCAACAGATTAATCGTCTATTGAAGGAGTTTAACAGTCAGAGTATGATCACCTTTGTATTTCAAAAACAGCGTGCTGATTGTTATGGCTGGTCAAAGTTGGAGGACTTTAAATATCTGTAGATTTGTGGTGTATGATTTGGAAGGCAGTTTATTATCTTTGTACATGTCTTTCAATAATTTCCTAGATATCCACATCTCAACATAATCCTTTTATCTTTTTCAGCTAGATTACAATAAGAGGTGTAGAAGCAAAGTGAATAGGATGTCAGTCTCGTACTTAAAAGGTACTGGGATTGAATCTTATCCAGGGTGCTGTGCTGTGTGCTTGAGCAAGACACTTTATTCCATTTGCTCCAGTTTACTCAGCTGTGAAATGAATACCAGTTTCGATGGGGGAGTTGACCTGCAATGGACTGGTGTCCCATCCAGGGGAGTCATGTACTCTCATTTGCTTAGCACCATGGAAACCAGGTATAAGCACTATGGAAACCAGGTATAAGCACCAGCTCTATAGCTCTTGAGGCTTGATGAGATTTAACTGTTTTAACAATTAAGGGGAGGGAGGGGTTAAGGCTTAAAACAACTGTTAGAATTTGCAGCTCTTCTTTGTCAGGCAATGAAAAAAAAAGCAACAGATTTGATGAGGAAATGGAGAAATACCTCAACAACTTGCCCAAAGATTTGTATATGAAGGTCTTAAGAACTAAAAAGGTGTTAAATGCCCAAATATTTTTGTGATTTACATGAATGTTGGTGCTTTTTGCCAGTTGTCAAAGCAATTCAGCTTGTGTTGATTCTACACATCCTCAGAGATGCACCAAAACTCGGGTTCTGGCTGGTTAGTTTTAGCAGGAATCTACTTTGTACAGGTTCTGGCTGGAACTCATCAAGAAAAGCTCTACCAGAACTGGAACTTTTCATTTCTTTTTTATAATGTAAACTTCAATATGTCCAGTACAAAACTCTGTAATTGTTTTGTATAAGACTGTGCTTTTGTGAAAGGAAAAAGAATGCACCCCCATAAATTTCGCGTAAAGCTTGTACTTCCAAATACCAACACATTCCTTTTCTAGTATACTCTTAATTATGTATTCGTGTAATCTCACAAATCTGAAATTGCCAAGGCTGATCAAATGCTATGCGAAGCATAATGCAAACCTATGTTATTTCATCTGTCCGGCTGGCCAGCTGTCTGTCACGTCTGGCCGTCCACAGTTTTTCCTGAGTTTTCCTTAGAGTTGTTAAAAAGTTTTTTGAGAATTCCTCAGAAAATGTTAAACTTTTTCTGAGTTCCTCAGAAAAAGTTTTCTGACAAAATTTCCTTACAAAATGTTAGTTTTTCAGAGACACTCAAGACAGATTAAAGACTAGTTTCCTTAAAAAAGTCTACAAAACATTTAATATTTCCTTAGAAGATCACTGTAAAATGATAGAATTTTTCAATATTTTCAGACATCCTCAAGCGTCTCTCTCGTAGCAATGGGATTTAAAATCCTTAAAAAATTTCAAAATATTTGGGCACCAACAGTTGTATCAGAAATTATCATTAAACTCCACCTTTATTATTGTGTTTATTTGCATAAAGTTGCTACAGTATATGAACTGACAAGATTTCTTTATTTAGTATGCTTAGTCAGGGATTGTGACAGGATGTGATTGCATATGGACATAGGGAGGGATGCCTTGTGGGACATGGATGGGGGCCGTGCGGGACATAGTATGATATATACTGTACCATGTGGTATACACCAAGGGCTATATCAGGCATGATTATTTGACTCCACCTTTTTTTCTTATTCAACAGGTCATTTACATTTAAGTTATTATATGAACTGACACTTTCATACATAGTATGCTCAATCAGGGTCTGTGATAGCTAGGATGAGACTTCTTATGGAGCCTATGGGATGTCATGTGGGACATGGGGTGGGATGTCATGTAGGACATGGGGTGGGATTCTACCCTGTGTCCCACATAGCCTCCTACCCTATGTCACACATGGCATCCCAACCTATGTCACACTCTGTGTTACTTGGGCATACCACCCCATGTTCCACATGGCATCCCATCCCATGTCCCCATGTCCCAGCCCCATGACATCCAACCCCATGTCCCACATGGCATCCCACCATGTCCCACATGGCATCCCACCCCATGTTCCACATGGCATCCCACCCATGTCCCACATGGCATCCCACTCCCATGTCCCACATGGCATCCACCCCATGTCCCCATGACATCCCACCCCATCCTACATAGCATCCCACCCCATGATGTCCCCCATGTCTCATGGCATCCCACCCCATGTCCCACATGGCATCCTGTCCCCATGTCCCACATGACATCCCACCCCATGTCCTACATGATAGCATCCCACCCTATGTCCCTCATGGCATTCCACCATATATCCTACATGGCATCCCACCCTGTTCCACATGGCATCCCACCCTGTTAAAGAGTCTGAAAAAGTTTAACATTTAGTAAGGAAATAAGGATATTTGAAGAAACTTAATTTTTCTGAGGAATTCTAAAGAAACTAACATTTTTTGAGGAATTCTCAAAAAACTTAAAACATTTCGGAGGAAAGCTGAGGCAAAACTGGATGGCCAGATGGAGGAAATCGCCCTTACATAGGTTTACATTCTGCTTCAGCATGCTCACAAAAAATAGCAAATTCTCACCAAAAGTGTTTCAGTTGTGGCTGTATGTGCTTGTTGAAGTTTTGACTGATGTGTATTTATATTACAAACTATTATGCAAATTTGTAATTTTCTTGTTTAAATCTTTTGTATTTTCATCTTCTGTCACAATACTTTGAAGCAGAGCAGCTCATTCTAACAAAGGCATTTTCAATCTTGGCCATGCCCTAGTTAACATCTAACTGAAATAGATCAATGTCTCAAGGACAAAATAAGGAGGCTTCCAATAAACAGATAAAGCTTTTGCAGGTTTACTTTCTTTAAGTTGTAATATCACCATGCAGGATTATTGGTCAGCATAAATCACCCATGTGGGAAGTTCTTTTGAATCATTTTCAGAGATAAATAACTGAACTCCAACCTGAGTACCTTCAGCATAACCCATTGTAAAATGATTTCTTATATGGATCTGATTCCTCACAGTTCAATTTAGATTCTTCAATTGATGATTCTGAGAATGCAAAATTGAGATTTTTGACTCATATTATTGTGATGTGACAGTAGGACATTCGTGTTGCAATTTCAGAATAAAATACTTATAAAGCTTGCAAATTGGTAACAATTGTGGAGAATATGAAAAATTCTGATCTTTATGCATTAAAGAAGTAATTATGTATTTTTCTGTGAAGAAGCCAGATGCCGAAGCTCTCTTAAAAGTTATATTTATGTAGCACCTATGTAATGGTTCAAAACACTGGACTAAAAGTTCTTGTTTGGGGGAGGGCATGACAAATTGTTGTTATGATCATAGTCAATTAAAACTGTTACTTAGTGTGTGGTATGGTCTAAAGTGTGCATGGAATTTTCTTATGGCATGCTACAATCTGCTTGATTCTGCTTTTTGTGTAATTTTTTTAGAGGGGGATATGTAACAGTAAAAGCTGACAAAATCTTGTTCAATCTATAACTTGTGCTAGTGGATGTAAACTTTCTATATTGAGGAATAACTTCTTAATTTTAATATGCTTTTTTCTTTTATAAATGTTTTTGCAGAATATGAAATTTTAACATAGACGCATTTTATATTTTCTTACTGTGCATTTGAAATAAATGAAGATACAAAGGAAATGTATAGAATAGATATAGGATGCAATAGAAGTGGAAAAAATATGTTTTGTATAAATTAGTTTTGAAATTGGTGGTGCTATTGTACTATGTGATTAATTTTTCTTTTTTGAGGAATAACATAAAATATCTCGCATAAATTGTTAGAAACCTTATTTTGTCTTTCATGATAAATCCAATCTTCCTGATTGTAAATACTGTATTTTAGGTACAGTATGTGTTGATGTAACATTTTCCATGTTGGTTCAATTTTTACCTTTACATAGTTTGATACATTTATAAACCTAGGTATGTTCTTCAAATATTAAAAATGTGCTTATTTTGGAACAGATTATTATGGATTTCTAATGTATGTTTCAACAAGTTGGATGCAGGTTCCCGGCCTGTAATCTCAAGAACTAACGAATGAAAGAAAATAAGAAAGAAATGGTTAACTTTTGTTGTTGATGCTCTGTTTGTCTGCAATACTAAAAGCATCTCTTTTTAAGTGAGATTTTATTTTGAACATTTTCTATATCTTTCTTTTTCTTTTTGATTCATATGGATATGATTGACCAATGATCTTAGATTCTGATATCAAAGCAAATTGTTGCATATCTATTGTATACTCTAAGCAGAGCACATAAAATTTATCCAGAACATAGCAATGTTCTTTTAAACAATTTTGATCTGTCAATCTTGAGATTTCTTCAGTAAAATCATGAAAATTTGCTATGAACATAAAATGGATATAGTTTTTGAGTATCAAATTACCTACCCACTGTGGTGTAGCGGTTATCATACCTGTCTACAGACCACGAGGGTCTGGGTTCAAGCCTGGGTTGGGTAGACACACCAGTGTACCACAACTGGTTATCAAAGGCCGTGGACATTGACTTGGTTGTCGATGTTATGTATGTCCGTACGTCGTACCTGTGTTCTCATCCTGGTCGTATTAAGCGTTTTGTGATAGCATTGTTACTATCATTACCGAATACGCAGGCGACGACCCCGTCATTGTAATTGTGTGTTCACTCGTTGTCGTCAAGTATCAAATTAAATTTGTGAAAGGAGGTGAACCCAAGACTGTTCAAAGGTCTTAATATACTAGAAACGACTTTTTGAATCTGTGAGATATCCTGGAATGCCCACGAATAACAGATTTAAAGGGTCAGGGATGGGACCGGATGGAGGGTCGTTGGTGGTCAAACTTCTCAGTAGATGCATACATCTGGCTTGTCAAGTGGCATTAGCTGGCCATTGTGATTATTTAAAACACATGGTTCACAAATCTTTTATTCAAAAGTGGTGAAACATGATGTAAGAATTAAAATGATGATATTTAATTTACTTTCATCATCTGTTGATGTCAAATTTAGAACATGGAACTAACTGAAAAAATGTTTTAAATGAAGGTTACTGTGATATTGGGGCTCAGGTGCACATTCCTCTTACCACTGGTGAAATTAACATTCAATTTAAAAATCAACAAACTCTTCAGAAATAAATTTGTTGTTGAGAACTTGAGGTCTGGCCAATATTTGTTTAAGCGGGTCTTAAAGACTTAAATAGAAATTGATTTTAAGTTTTATTATTGATTTGAAATTAAGCATCCAAGTTAAAAGAAAACAATTTTGTGGAGTACCTATTTCCCCTAACAATATTATGTGTTTGAATCTACTCATATGGTGCAGGTCATTGTGTAATGTTGCATTTACATCTATGTTGCACATACATATACATCTTTTCATCAACCTTAACATGTTCAATTAAACAGCTATATTGTTACATTCACTAGAAAAGACAATACAGTCACATTTGAAAAGATCCACTGGCAGTAAATATTGTACTATTGTAGATAAGCCTTTAACCAGGGATGCAGTTACTTTCAGCTTAAGTAACAAATCCCTGCTATCACTAATTCGAATAAAAGTATGCACACTAAAAAGTAAAAAAAAAAAACATTTCTAAAATTAAAAAAGCCTGCAGTACAGTAACTTGAGCTTCAAACACTGAACATACAGAGCCACAAAACATCACAGACGTTCAACAACTTTCTTTCTTCCAAAACAACACCACAATTCAGGCCAACACCTACTTCCTCACATCATTCAACACCCCCCCCCCCACCTACCTCCATTCATGTTTGTTACCTCAAGTCCCTATCTCCCCCTACATCTCAACCCCCCTCAGATGACACAGTTGCCAAAGATACGGCCACAGTAAAAACAATTGCTGCTCTCAACCCCGCTGTGCCTCCTGAGGCTTTCTTCCAATGAAACCACTACCTGCAATAATAACTCAACTGCATAAACTGTTCTGGAGATCACCCTGCCTCCTTCAACACCTGCCCCAAATGGCTCAGAGAAAAAGAGGTATCAGGATAAAAACCCTTTAAAATGTCTCCTACCCCGAGGCCAGAAAGATCTTGGACTCACAAATCCCCAAACCAACTCAACTAAAACACCCACACTTAATCCCAAATCATCACCCACTCCAACCCAAACACCACACCCATTTCCACTCCGGAAAAACTGCTCTTACTCCCCCTTCCATCCACACCCACCCCTCTCTACCTCTTCCTCATCCACCAACACCTCGGGCCCCTTACACCACCACGCTGCATCTCTCCCCCACCCAGGAAAAACCATTTCACAAACACACACCCCCAAAAAAAAAAAAAAAAAAAAAAAAAAATCAATTCCCACAAGACCACCTCAACTCAACGAATAACCAAAGACAACTCACAAAACATCTGCAGATCCCCTGCCTTACCGATACAGACCACCTCAACCCTCCTCAAACTTATTTTCTACCCTCACCATTCAAGCCAAAAAACCAAACCCAACACCAACAGAAGGAACCGAACTCGAGACACATCTACTCAACACCAAGTCGCCCTCAGTGATGGGGAGATCCCTCAAACAAACTTTCTTCCTCCTTGACCCTCCCCTTCATTGATCACAAGACATGGACGTCGGACAGACCCTCCGGACTCAGGGGCCCCCTCCAGAGTTCCTCTCTCCACATCACTTTTAAATGGCAGACCATACAATAGAATTGCCCGGTCTCTGCCAACTTCGACAAACTTCAAATCTCTACCTTCAACCTTAGCATTGTTTGCCTATAAGAAGCCTTTCCTCCCCTGACTCTATCCCATTCCAGGGTATATGGGATCTCATTTATCACCCAAAACGTCAGAAGAGCCTCTGGTGGTTCTTCTATTTACGTTAGAAATGATGTCCCTTCGAGCCCAGTCCAATCCGACCTCCAGTCTACCTGGTGTCTCGCCACCTTACACAGAACCATCACTTTTTGCAACCTTTACATCGCCCCCTCCCCCTCCAACTCCCCCTTACCCCCTCTGACCTCGACGACCTCATCTCCCAACTTTCCAAACCCTTCATCCTTACAGGTGATTTCAATGCACACAAACCCCTTTGGGGCCCCTCTACCAGTACTGCCAGAGTAAAACAAATTGAAAATCTGAACCACCGCAAGCTTTGCCTCCTCGACAATGGCTCTCCCACTTATTTACACCCAGGTATTGGCACTTTCACCAACCTCGACTTCTCCATCTTTTTGTTGATTTCTCAGACTGGGAGGTCTGCGGGAGTGACCATTTTCCCATCTTCATCTCCCCCACCCCATGTCACACCCTTTCCCAACCAAGTGGAAATTTCAGCATGCAAAATGGGGCCTCTATTACACTCTCTGTGTAATATCTCCATCACCAATGACATCCTTCTCTCCAATAACCCCGTCTTTCTTCACTTCCTTGATCTTGGACGTCGCCAATTTCACTATCCCCACTTCCACCTTCACCCCACAGAACTTCAAACCCTGGTTTACCACTGACTGCAAAAAACCTGTCTCCTTCCAAAATAAAGCCCTCCGTCTTTTCCAATTCCACCCCTCACCCCAAAACCTCGATAACTTTCGCATCTTCAAGCCAAGGCCAGGAAGACCAATCAAACTCAGCAAAAAGGTCTTCTGGAAATCTATGTCTTGTCTCGTCCTTGGATCTCCAGACCGCACCCTCCAAGATCTGGAACATGATCCGAAACTTCAAAGGGAAAAGCTCCTCCAACAATATCTCTCATCTCATCCATAAAAACATCAAAATCACCAACCTCAAAGACATCACCGACTGCCTAGCCTCCATTTTCGCCAATACCTCCTGCAATGAAAATCTTTCTCACTTCTTCCATAACCAGAATATAGAGGCTGAAAAGAACCTTCCTAACTTCCAATCTAACAATCAGAAAACCACAATTTTCCGTTCACCTACTTCGAGCTCTCCTTTGCCCTCAAACAATCTGGATCTCGGCTCAAGGCCCAGACGGCATCCACTACAATCTATCAAAAACCTCCCCAGGAATTCTACCTGTGGTCCTCAAACTCTTTCCCCAACACCTGGAGAGAGGCCATCATCACCCCCATCCCAAACCTAACAAAGATAGGTCCAACCCCAATAACTAGTCCCATCGCTCTTACCTCCTGCCTCTGCAAGATCATTGAATGTATTTTCAACAACAGACTGGTACCTTGAGAAGAACTCCATTTCTCTCCCCTGCTCAAAATGGTTTCAGGAAAACCGAAACTGCTTGGACCACGTCCTCAAACTTGACATCTACATCCGTAAAGCCTTTGTCAGAAATTATCATGCCATCTCTATCTTCTTCGACCTCAAAAAGGCCTTCGACACCACTTGGTGGTATGGTGTCCTCTGGGACCTTCACTCCTCCGGCCTAAGTGGCCCCCTCCCTATCTTCATCCAGAATTTTCTCCATCCCCGCCACTTCAGAGTACGCATCGGAAACACTTACTCTCAAACGTACACCCAACAATTGGGTGTCCCCCAAGGCAGCATCCTCTCCCCCACTCTTTTTACCCTCAAAAATAATAGCGTCACCAAAACCGTCACCTCCAACATCAAATGCTCCTTCTATGTCAACGATTTCACTGTCTACTCATCTTCCCCATGCTTTCATACTCTCCAAAATAATCGTTAACACTAGCTGGACAGCCTGGTTTACTAGAGCGGCTCTAATGGTTTCAGCTTCTCAAAAGACAAAACTGTTCTCATCCATTTCAACAACTACTTTTTCCTCCACCCCAATCTCCGCCTCAAAGATCCCATAATCCCCAATAAAGGACAGTTCTCGCTTCCTCGGAATCACGCTCGATTCCAAACTCTCCTATCTCCCCCGCATCAGCACCCTCAAAACTAACTGTCACAAAATCCTCAAGGTCCTCTCCAGCAATGACTGGGGAGCCAATCATCTCACCCTCTCACCTTATACCGCTCCCTCCTCGGATCCAGGCTGGACTTTGGTAACTTCATCTTCGCCTCCGCCCGCCAACTATACTTGAAACACCTGGAGGTCACTCAAAAAAGTGCCCTAAGGCTTTGCCTTGGCACCACTCACACCTCCCCCATCACCAGTCTCCACGTCAAGGCCAACGAATTACCCTTCGACCTCAGATATACAAAGGCCGGCCTCTCTTTGCTCTCCACATCTTCACCGATCTGCGGAACCCTTGTTTCCATTCCATCCGCTCTCCCTCCTTCACCAACCTCTTTAATCTCAACAAACGCATCCCCCCCTCCCCCACCCACACCTTTCGGAATCGGATGCACTCCCACTTTCCCAAAGCCAATATCAACATTTTTTGATTGCCAGGCACATCATCCCACCCACACCCACCTGGACTATTCACCCCTCCTCCCTCCTCCCTCTCCCGCCCCGCAAGGTAAACCTTGGTCTTTCCTCCTTTACGAAAGCTCTCCACAACCCAGCCTTTTTCCGCTCCAAATACTGCCAACTCAGTAGACATTTCCACGACTACTCCTTCCTGTTCACGACGGCTCCACACGGAAGGCTCATCTGCAGAGCCGCCAACAAAGCTCTGTCAAATAATATTTCTCCTTTTCCAATTCCGCATTCAGACCTCCGTCTCTCCATCTCCAATTATATCAGTAAGACTTGGCAAGACTCCTGGAATCACGAAACCAGTAACAAACTTCACACTATCAAACCCAAAGTCTGGACCAACACCTCCATGCACAATCGCAGGGAAGACGTTGTCACCCGCATGGCCTCGGTCACTCCAATCTCACCCACTCCCATCTCATTTCCGGCTCCCCTGCCCCTCTCTGCCCCACCAAACTGCAACACCAAACTCTACATCAAGCATATCCTCTTAACCTGTCCCCTATACCTGAACTCCAGGTCTCTTCTCTCCTCAACCACCTCAATTTTGG
>JAIGNY010002073.1:492500-627500 GCA_020152595.1 Chiridota heheva
GGGCTTATAGGTTTTAAATATAATAACTATATGAAGGATCCTGCGAAGTAAAAGAAACTAACAGCTAACAACTACAACACTCAATGACAAAGTTGTTAGTGATAATATTGACCTTCTCGCAATTACAGAAACAAGGCTTGCCCAAGATCGTCCCATTATTAATCAGCTAAGACCTGATGGGTACAAGTTTATCAGTTTGCCCCGACAATCAAATACAAGGGTAATTTTACATTTGAGAACACTTTTTTTTGTAATTTGACGTCCAGTAATAATTCAATCATGTGATTGGTCATATATCACACACCAGGTCAGCCTGAAACTCCAACAGCCAGGGGCGAACTGGCCCATTGATCGACCGATCCTGGATTGGTGGGCCGCTGCCGCGACCGTTAGAATGCGTGCAGCAGCCTCCCGATTCAAAAGGTTGATGCCGGTGTAAAAGTAAATTGTGCCTCCCTCCCCCCCTCCACCAGTAAATTTAGGCCCCCTGCCCCTATTTCCTAGATAATTTAGGCCCCAGACAATTAAGCCATAGACCTCCAGTAAATTTGGTCCCCCTTCATAGAATAAAAATGGTCCGCTAGGAAATTTGGGACCAGACCCTTCTTTCCTATAAAGTTTGGAGACAACAACTATCCCCCTTTTGCAAGAAAAAGCCCCTCTTCTCCCTTCACACTAAATTTCACTGCCGTTTTGCGTAAAGCACGCATTTTTTTCTTTAGTGTATTAGCTTATCACTTCTTATCACTTTTTAGCTTATCACTTCAGTACACAAAATTAATTGAAGGAGCCGTACAGACACATCAGTAAATTACCTAGTAAAATCAGTCCGGGGGGTACCAAATTCACTAGAAATTTGTTAGGAAATAAGGTCCAGGGGCCCCAAATTTACGGGGGGCAAAATTTACTATCACACCGGCCCTTTTGGTTAACATTTTATGTAAATAAATATATTGTGGACTGGTCTTCACTTTATAATTGAAGGCCGGTCTGCACCTTGATCGGTGGAATGATTTTGGCCAGTCCGCCTCTGCCAACAGCTATAGAGTACCTCGCTGGCGTAAACACTAGCATGTCTATCAACGGCGTATAAACAATTGTTTTCAACCTCCCTCCTCATTCAAAAGTCTCATTTTTGCCCCATTTATTTTCACGATTGTGGGATTGTTTATTTTTATTATTTTTTTAACAAAGAAGAATTTACAATTAAGTCAGTATAAGTACGTGGCAGTACAAACACGCTCGCAGTGCAATGACCTGTCACCTCTCTCTCCCTCCCTCCCTTTATCCTATTCTCCCTCCATACCATCCTCCCTCCCTCCCTCAAAAAGCCGGAATAAATTCATAGATTCGTTGAATGAAGGACTTTGAAGTCAATTGCAGGCTATTCAATGTGATATTTTAGGGAATTATTTAATCCAATTTAAGTCAGATAAAAGAAAACTGTTCAACACAGCGAAAGCTCTACTCAGTGGAAAAGCTGATCTTGTAATGTTGTATCAGGGAGTTGGCATTCCCTGGTTGTATGCCCAACTGGCTCTAAACCTCATGTTCTGCAAAACAAGTTTGTTAATTTGTTCAAGAACAAAGTTTTGAATATACATATAAATATTGAATCGAGTTTAAAGGAGAAAAGACACTTGTAATGCAACCAGCAGTCTGCGTTTGTTTATGAATGCAACTGTTGAAGTTAGCACACTTGTACATCATTTGTCAAATGCATACTGTAAACAGGCAGACAGGTAAAACCCACTCCCAACAAATCTGGTAAAATTATGCAGTTCTGAGTTAGCTCCTTTTATCGCAAAACTTATTAATATGTCTCTTGAGAGTGCCCTTGTTCTTCCTGATATGAAGGAAGCTACTGTAAAACCTCTACTTGAAAATTAAGGTCTAAGCACTAATGATTATCGACCCGTATCCAACTTAAGCTTCAAAATCTGCGCAGAAATTGTTCATCTACCTACTGTGGTGTAGCGGTTATCATACATGTCTACAGACCACGAGGTCCTGGGTTCAAGCCTGGGTTGGGCAGACACGCCAGTGCACCACAACTGGTTATCAAAGGCCGTGGACATTGACTTGGTTGTCGATGTTATGTCTGTCCGTACATCGTACCTGTGTTCTCGTCCGGGTCGTATTAAGCGTTTTGTGATAGCATTGCTACTATCATACCCGATTACGCAGGTGACGACCCCGTCATTGTAATTGTGTGTTCACTCGTCGTCGTCGGAGAAATTGTTGCCAACCATGCAGGCATCCATCTTGCTGAGACTTTTCAGTCTGCTTATCGTCGCTTCCATTCGACTAAAACAACACTTATTACTACGAGTTCAAAATGACATTGTGAGTGCATTACCTAACAAGAAAATGATTGCCATCGTGTTATTATACCCATGCAGCGTTTGACACCTGAAATAAGGTAATTCTATTGATTCGCATGTCCATTCGCTTGGTATTAAAGACTGATTTTGATTGGATTAAATCATACCTAGAAGACAGATCTCAACGAATCACTGTGAATGGCATCAACTCCGACCATATCCAGCTTTATCTTACTAGATATAGGCGTGCTTCAAGTTTGCCTTGTACACTACACCTTACCCCTCTTGCTGATATCATCAGACGATGTTGTACTGAACACCATTTTTATGCAGATGACACAATAGTTGAATCTGAAAATTCATTTGAAAAGTTTATAATGGTTTAAGTGTCAGATTTGATATTTTCTTGATGTTGATGCTGCTAAATACATATTCCAGACCAAACGCCTCAGACGCACCAGGAACATTTTCTAGCCTAACACCACCAGCAATGAAGAACTGCTCACCTAGGCTTGGATGCAGCCACTCTCTTTGGTAGTCAAAAAGAGAAGAATGAAGTGGCTTGGTCATATCACTCGTCGTCGTCGTCGGTTTCGATTCTTTGTCTACTAACTGTGGTGTGGCGGTTATCATACCTGTCTACAGACCACGAGGCCCTGGGTTCAAGCCTGGGTTGGGTAGACACGCCAGTGCACCACAACTGGTTATCAAAGGCCGTAGACATTGACTTGGTTTTCGATGTTATGTCTGTCCGTACGTCGTACCTGTGTTCTCGTCCAGGTCGTATTAAGCGTTTCGTGATAGCATTGTTACTATCATAAACGAATACGCAGGTGACGACCCCATCATTGTAATTGTGTGTTCACTCGTCGTCGTCGTCGTCGTCGTGGCTTGGTCATGTGCTATGAATGCAACCTGGGCTTCTACCATAGGTGGCACTTTGATGGACCCCACAAGCAGGGGCGTAACTTGACTTCGAGATCAGGTTGAATGCCTCATGTGCCACCTCGGCACGACGAGCCCCGAGTGAGTGAGTGATGATACTAAAACCCTTATGCATGCTCTTGTGGTGTCTATAATTGATTATGCAAATTCGCATTTAATTGGTGTCAATAAATCGTATGTTCATCGTTTACAATTAATTCATAATACTCCAGCGAGGCTGATAACACTTATGGCTGTAGAGAGCACATAACACCCATTTTATTCCATCTGAACCTGAATAGGTTAAGTCGGCAAAAATATTTCTAGAGGACATGAACGCCAATCGTTTTTAATCAGTTTAGCCTACAATGTCTGGCGGTAAAGCATTCCAATATTTTAGTGTTTGGGGGTAAAAGAAGTATTAATATACATTCTTTGTAGCATAAGGAACGTGGAAATTATGATTATGATTATTTCTTGTATTAATTCTTGCGCTTGGGATTAGGTTATCATTATCAATGGCGACAAGATTGTTATTGATTTTATATAGCATTTGTAGTCGGGTGTTGTTTCTGATTGTTTTGAGCAGGGGTCAATCTAATTGATGAAGTATGTTACTTACACTAGATTTATAAGACAAGTCTGTTATAAAGAACCTGGCTGCTCTCCTTTGAATTGATTCAAGTTGATCTATATCGCGCTGGTGATGGGCCCGGTCCCAGACTGCTGATAAATACTCAGTACTGGCCTAATTAGAGCTTTATATGTAGTGGTTTTAGCGTCCGTGGGACAGTTTGAGAGGTTATGTCTTAATAGGCTAAGTACCAGAGTACAGAGTTTGCTTTATTACCTCGTCCAATAAAATTGGACGGAGGTTATGTTTTCGATCCTGTTTGTTTGTCTGTCATCAAGATATCTTAATAACATATGACAGGATTTGGATCAAATTTGGGGTGAGGTTATGTTTTCGCCCCTGTTTGTTTGTCTGTCATCAAGATATCTCAACAAGGGATAACAGGCTTTGGATAAAATTTAGGGTGTGGTATTGTTACTGCTCAAGGAAGAAGTGATTAAAATTTGGGACATATTGGACAAGGGGAAGGGCACAAATTGATGGGTGGGGATATTTTATGATGAGGTCTGTAAAGGCTTATTGTATAGTTGAAACTTTTCATTGGATTCTAATAGTTGTCCCAAACAATGAAATCATGCGCTGAAAATAATTTAACACAATCAATATTCTGGACTCTTAAGAAAACCAGATAAGTGGTTTCTTGTTTCAAAAGAGAATCAAAACAATTGACTTCTTGTATGAAAGGAAAATGATGAAATGTAAATATTGGCTGAATGGAGCTCAAACAATGAATGTTTAACCTGAATAAAACTGTAAAGAATGATCACAGGGTAGCTCCTAAAGTGTTTAGAATGCAAATGGTAATTCAGATCAACAGTGAGAAAGAGGTTGTTTGGGGTTATAACTTGGTGGGCCTAGGCTTTGTGAGGTAGATTATATTCCGGATGGGAAATGAACAGGGGCACTCTGCAGAGTTCTATAATTCAAAGAATGCAACCAGCTCACATTACCTCTTTTTTTCTTTTAAACTTGTGATTTGAAAACGTATATCTTTAAACAACATTTTAATGATCTCTGTTAATGTTATATGCCTCTTGGTATTTTAGAGTTTACTCGGTATCGTTTTTTCATCAATTTAATAACTTGTATGTATATGTAAAGCATTAAGAGTTTACTTTTAGAATAAATGCTATATAAATATAATTCAATAATAATACCTGGTATAAGGGGGTAATAGAAGGCCGCCGAAGCAATTTTGATGTAAGGGGCCAAAATTGGTAATAATTAATAGAACCAGCTCCCATTACACATTACATGCCATACCTCCCTTTATTCTTTTAAACGTGATTTGAAAAAGTATATTTTAAACATTTTAATGACCTCTATTATTGTTATATGCCTCTTGGCCTTTTATTGTTTATTTCTTAACGTTTTCATCTTTTTCTCCATTTACTTATTCTATCTCTAATCCTTACAGTATGTTTTAGGTGTAATCTATTTTAACGATCTAGATTTTGTCTTTTTTGTTTTATAGCAAAGTAATATTTTAATATGATAGGGTTTGTATTCTTCATTTATTTAATAACTTTTTATACAAATGTACTTTCAGCTTGATAAGTTTGTTTGTTGATGTTTAATGGCAGGGGGTAAAATGTGCCAAGAGGGTGTTACATAAAAAAAAGAAGATATTAATAAGAATACAAATAAAAATAATAAATAACTAGAAAAAGTGGTTCCGATGCATCCTTTCATTGTTGGATGATTTTCAAGTTTTACACCAACTGGCATTGCATATAATATGCTAAATAACATATTCATAAGCCATGCTGAAGTGAACTTGACAAGATTACAATGATGCAAAGCATGTATATGGTTGCCCCGCTGTTCGAAGAATTTGACATAATTCCCCACCTACATGACATCACTATCAACACAACAGGTCACATACTTGGCTCTGAAACGACTCCTTTTTGTGTTCACGTTTACTTGTGTGTCCCCTGGCTGTTGTCAGGTTTTGTTTTTTCGTGTGGCCTTTGGCTACCCTTTTCCGTGCTCCTTCCTCGCTCATATTTTTGCGCTTGTATAATTTTTGTTAGACTTTGTAGCACGGCCTGCAGCTGTGGAACCCAGTCATTAAACTAAGTCAGTTTCGTTCGATACTAGTATATGGACCGTACCTCATCTGTGTACAACATATAATATGTGTGCACAACATATGGTATGTGTTTATAAATTTTGTGGAGCATTTTCAAATATTAGCACTTTGTAGAGCGCATACCTCTGCCCCCGTTGCAATTCCAACATGCGTAGAATAATTGTAGAGTTAATTTTGATCCCCATACTCAATATAATCTACCTCAGAAATCCTAGGCCGACCAAGATTCATCCCAAAGTTTGATCTGTAGTAAAAATTTGCAATCAGAACACTTGAAGGTAATCTTCTGTCTGGATTTCTTCCAAGGCCATATCATTGTGTTCAGCTTTATTCAGTAAAGCATTCATTGTCTCATTTCCTTTTATTCAAGATTCACTCACATTCTATCATTTTTCATTCATGTCAGAAACCAATTGTTTTATAATCTTTGATTCCAGAGACCACTTGAGTAAGCCTCTTTGAGTCCAAAAAATTAATTGTTTGGATCTTTAATCAAAGCACAATTTCATTTGTGATGCCATACATTTTCTACCATGTAATTAGGGAAGTCAATTTTTGATATGTGCAGTCAAGATATTTGGATACACAGCAGCATACGATAAAACACTGGGAAATTAACCCTAAAACAGGCTAAAATTAGGAGGTAACTACCTCACAGGCATAAAGATGATAAAATCGTCAATAATGAGCTTTCTGCCAATTGGGGATATTTCTAATTGCAGGTGTCCCCATTTGGAAGGTGTGTAAACATACAATTATCCCCAATTTCCACCATCTACAAGTGCACACATACACATCTGCAGGACCGGATATGTTCCTGATAACATCGGAACCAAAAAATAAAGGTAGAGTGGGTGAAGATTAGATCAATTGGAATAAGTTGCTATTACGGAGGTTATGATATTGGAGGAATTATTCTTGAAGAGGTCAGAGATAAAGATGGATGGGGAAAGGGTAGACCTGAAGTTGAAGTATCATAGAACAAGTTAAGAGGATATGATTGATCAAAAGTTCAGTATTGCAAGTGAGGCAGAAAGGTTTGGGAGAGCCTGATAGGAGGTAGAAGTGGGTAAGAAAGGAATGACCAAGACAGATGCGGGTGATGACTACACCCTCTGTACGGTAGCAACTACATAAAGGGAGTTGACTCTGACTTTGGGATTGATAGTGTGAAGTTTTTTACTAATCTATTTTTAGAATAAGTGCCATAATACCTTGTATAAGGGGGTAATACAAGGCCTCCGAAACATTTTGATGCTAGGGGCCATGAACTTAATCCTAAAACACTTATAATGAAATTGCCATGTTAGCAGGTTATTGTTAGATGCAAACCCTCAATTTTCAATTAAATGATGATTTCCAAATGTAGGGACCACTTTTGTCCATGTGATGTAATGACCTTTCATACAACCCAAAATACAAGCCTGCCCCATTGTCATACCATACGGGAAGCAAGCATCTACAATACTAAAATAACCAGACATTGCAAACGATCCAAATCCTCTCGCTGCTTACAACATGCTTTCCACCCTGTCACAACTGCCTTTCCACCTCTGTTCTGCATGTCCCATCCTATGTCCCTCCCTACTGGAAATCATATATGAAATCCAGATACCATTCCACAACATGACCCATATGCCAACACACAAGCAATTAAGGTGACATATCACCATATGCCTTGCCACCCTCTCATATACCATGCCACCTTGTACCACATCCCATCCCTCCCTGTACAATGTGACATCCTACCCTGTCCCATCCTTCCATGTAGCACGTGCCATCCCACCCTGTACTACAGGCCATGCCATCCTATCCCACCCCACCTGAAATCTAGAGGACATGCATCCTGTCTCACATGTCATTACACTGTCCCCCATGCCATCCCAGTCTGTCATAAATGCCATGACACTACCTTGTTTCACATGCCATGCCACCGTCCCCCATGCTATTTCACCGTGCCCTATATGCCATCCTGTCCCATTCCATAGTACCGTCCCACATGCCATCACACCGTCCCAAATTCATCCCATTCAGTCCCCCATGCCATCCCACTTCATCCTAATTCCTACATCTACCTACCATTCTACCATCTTCCCCCAACATTCTTTCCACGTAACTCCCATCCCCTCACTTCTATCAACTCAACATGCCCCATTCACCTACCATCCTCCTTCACCTGCCATCCTCCATTCACCTGCCATCCTCCATTCAGCTGCCATCCTCCATTCACCTGCCATCCTCCATTCACCTGCCATCCTCCATTCACCTGCCATCCTCTATTCCTCAACATGCCCAATTCCCCTACCATTCACCTGCCATCCTCCATTCACCTGCCATCCTCTATTCCTCAACATGCCCAATTCCCCTACCATTCACCTACTACCCCAACCCACCTTTTGCCATTCACTCATCTACCAAATATACCCTTAACCAACTCATCATTCCAACCATCATTATAAGCTCCACTCACTCCATTGCACTACAGCCCCCCCCCCCCCAATTCAATTTGACACTTCCAATAGAAACAACTTTTTCCACTTACAAAACCAATAGGGCTGTTCTATCTACCAAATCAGAATGAAAATTCATTGCAGATTAACTTGGAAGTTTATCATAAGTCTATTAAACTTTCACTCCATTCTAGCAACACCTTATTGTTTTTCCCTATTCATTTCCAAGACACTTCATTATAAATTCCATTCAGTTGTCATTTCTATTATTTAATGTTTTTTTCATCCCACAACAAATCCTTAAAATGCTGCTATTCAAGTCTGGAATGCATTTTTTCTCCTTTATATAAATTTCTTTTCATAAAAATAGTTGGAATTCCTTTCCTAGGGCAGCAATCTTTTGTTCCCTAGTACCTGAATGATGCAGGAGGCCGGACGGACAACAGATGTGGACGGACCGACAACGGTAAAGGTGCTACATGCTCTCTTAACCAACTTCATTGGCGAGGGGATAATAATCACACATTATTCATCAAATTTTCCAATGCATCTTTCATATTTTCAATTACATTCAATTGAAATATTAAAAAAGATGCACGCAAACCCACAAAAGGTCCAAATTTATATGCCAGTGTTTAATTGCAAACCTTAAAACAAACTTCAGCACAAGGATCCCAATCCATTTGCTTGTGTTCCAAAATTTTCTCTATGGCTAGCTATGAATATGTCGGACGTAAAGGTCCACAAAATCATTATGGCTAAACAAAAGCACCAAAGATATGTAAGGAAGTTGAATCAAAAGTAAATTTTACATTTTAAGGTATACATTATTATCGCATTTATGTATTCATTCAGAAAGGATTTAAAGTTAAATAAGTTAAAGGTATAAATCACTTGAGTAGTACAAATCCTATACTTTACATGCATAACCAACCTGAGTTAGGCAAGGTGATACTTTACACGCATAACCAACCCGAGTTAGGTAAGGTGATAAATTACATGCATAACCAACCGGAGTAGGGCAAGGTGATATTAAAATTACATGCATAACCAACCTGAGTTAGGCAAGGTGATAAATTATCTCCTATACTCTTATGTTAATGACGTTAAAGTATTGCTTAAAAACTCCACATATTCGGGACAAGTACCCCCTCCCCCAATACGTTTAAAAATAGCAGCTGCAACTAAGATGAAATTTTTAAAACAAGCTATCCTATATTGATATAATTGTCAGTTACTTGGAGGAAGTAAATTAAAAACATACATCACAAGTGATGGCGTCTTTTCCTTACTACCCCAGAAGTTTTACATATCTCATAAAATCTGTGGGAATCATGTCCAAAGTTTAAAGAACTATCCTCAGAATTTAATGCTCTTTCTATTCTCTATTTAACATTCAAACAAAAATTCACATTGGAATAAAAAATTGTATACAAAAAGTTAATAAAGAATGCCAGTTGCTTTGTGAAAGAAACTAGGAAGGCAATACTACATTTAATACACACAAATATATTTATTTACATCATTCCAAATATGTATAAAATGACACAATAGAAATATTATGTTCTTCATGGGAGTATGTCTAAAATACATGGAAGACATTTATCTCTCATCTCACCTAAAATAGTCTCAATTAATTATTGTTGATAATATATGGTCTACGACCCCCATAATATAATATTCAAAAAAAGCAAATTAAACTGAATTGTGAAAAACTAACAACGAAGACTACAAGAAATATTGTACTCATTTACAAACAAAAGGTGATGTAAATGTGTATTTCATGCTACAGAACTGACCTCCATTTTGTTCTGGATGCTGGGTGGATGGAGAAGTGGGTCGAGAGGAGGGTGATTCCAGAGGAATATTTCCATGATAGATATGATATATAATACATAAAATATGTGATAGATATGCTGTTATCTATGTTGAAAACTCGTTGTCTTACCTATGTAGAAATAACTGGTGTAGTAAGTCTATTATAGGAAGTTGGCATCATCATATTCTTGACAATTTTTAATGCATTCTAAAGATAATTTATTTAACTTTTTGAATTATATTCCCTCAAACTTTCTTCAGGTGCTAAATTATAATTACCCTTACTAGATTCTGGTTTCTTTAAGCCACAAAATTGCAGGACAAAATATGATAGAATACATAAAGACTTTGATGAATCTGAGGATATGACATCACAACTAGTCTGATTTCAGTTATTTCTACACAAATACTACCAAACTGTAAACTTAAATATTTCCTGCACAGAATAAGGTTTTGGAATGCTTTCTTCACTGTTTTGTTTCTTTTGAAATCCTCTTTTAAATACTATTTCCAGTACTTTTGTGACAGACCATTAGATATGTCAGAAAAGTACTAAAACTAGAACGGTAAAAACCGTCATTGTTCGCATGCCCATGCAAATTGACACCCATATCATATGACCTGGCCAATCATAAAAATGGCATCTCACACTATGTTCCACAAGGCATCCCATGTCCCACATGGCATCCAATCCCTTGTCCCACATGGCATCCCATCCCTTGTCCCACGTGGCATTCCACCATATCTCCCAAATGGCATTCCAACATACAGTACGAATCACATGGCATTCCACCCTATATCCTACATAGCATTCCACCCTATGTTCATATACTGTAGCTACTTTATGCAAATAAACACAATATTAAAGGCGGAGTTTAATAATCGTGCCTGATACAACCATTGGTGCCTAAATATTTTCAAGAATTTAAATCTCCAGTGCTATGAGAGAGACGCTCGAGGATGTCTGAAGAATATTGGAAAATCATATCAGTTATCTTCCAAGGAAATATCAAATGTTTTGTAGACTATTAAAATCTTTTGTAGACTTTTATAAATCTAGATTCTTTAATCTGTCTTAAATGTCTCTGAAAAACCAACATTTTGTAAAGAAATTCTAACCTTCCATAAGGATATCTGAAGAAACCTATAACTTTTTCTGAGGAACTCTGAAGAAACTTTAACATTTTCGGAAAAATTCTAAAAAAACTAACATTTCTGAGGAAATCTCAGGAAAAACTGGCTGGCCGGATGGACGGACGAAATCGCCATTACATAGGTTCACATTATACTTCGCATGCTCACCAACAAGTCTAGTGAAGGATAACTATGATTTATAATCTGAATTTTGTTAAAAATACTGTCAATTAAAACAAAACTTCAGATCAATGTTTAGTAAAATAAATTAAACATTCATAAGAAAGCAAAGTAGTGACATCACACTTCTTGAAGAGACTTTGTACATCAGTCACTTTCTAACAAATCTGATTTAAAACCAGAGTTCTCCTGAATGGAACAAAGTATCCACATAGTTCCCTCCCCGTTTGTTTTGTCCTGTCGTACACATAGACATGTATGACCCATGAATGAATCACGATGGTATTACCTCCTAATAATAGATGTCTTAAGATTTGCCTTATATATATATATATGTTATATATACATATTATATATATATATATATATATATATATATATATATATATATATATATATGTTATATATATATATATATATATATATATGTTATATATATATATATATATGTATATATATATATATATATATATATATATATATATATATATGTATATATATATATATATATATATATATATATATATATATATATATATATATATATATATTATATACATATATATATATATATATATATATATGTATATTTTGCTCCAAATTCATCATGCAGAACCTGTGCATATTTCCTGTTGTAAATGAAACTTAAAACCTGTGTATTAATAACCAATATTTTAATCTTATTCATGTGAGGCATTGAGGTGAAAACCATGTTATGAAAGTAAATACCTATTGTTAAACTTCACTTGTACAATTAATTTTCTACATATGTGAACTAAAAAAACATTATTTGTCAAATTGATGAGCTATATGGAACCAAACCTGAAAATCAATTTTATTGCACCAATTGCAGATGCTCATGCTTCTACAATTTCCACAAAAGATTACATTCAAGAAAAGATAGATCCAAAATTTTAAATGCTATTCACAACAAACATATAATAAGTCTTTAACTACATTTACATTTTTTCACATATAAGCAGAATTATTTTGAGTTGGAAGTGTGCTATCTCAGTTTGGCCAGCTATACATGAATTGCTTTAAAAAAATAAAAAATAAAAAGTTAATCCTTTTCTCTGGTTTCCATGAATCAAACGGACGTAAGTTAATGACCCTTCCTGGATGGGACAATAGTCTATCACTTTGTTTGTTTGATGAGGGCTTAACGGCACCACGACAACGAAGGTCCAATTGTGCCTGAGAGTCCAAGTCAACTCCACTGCAACTCATTTACAGACGGAGGCAAGAAAGTGTCATGCTCACGGACTCATGCTGGGATTTGATGAAGTTTGCCTAGCCACTGTACTACCTCCACAGTTTAATGCATTATGTTCCGTTTCTTTTAATTACTCTTTTTCTCAAAAAGAGTAATCCACATCTTTGAGAGTAGATTGCTCAGAGTTTCTGTAATATTTCAAAGTTGTATTTCACAAGAACCTACTGTTGCCCTGTGAAGTTATTCTAGAAGCATTAGTGTATAACACATAATTAATTCCGTATACACACAAGTTTCCCAAGTAAAAGGGTTGTGTGAAACAGAATATTCCATCTCAATTAAGTACAGCAACTAGATGGGAATAAGATGACGACATGACAGATGCAAGAACCAACCTGGTTCAGGACAACAAGGAAATAAGAGCATCAAAAAATTTACTGCGGTCTTCTGTCTTCATTTCAATAACTGTGAAGAGTAGAAACATACAAAGACAAAAGTCAGTCACTTAGTTTTAAGTTTTAAAAGAAATGAGAGTGAAATGAAGAAATCTCATGGAATGCAACATTTTGGATACAACATGTACTACTGCATCATACTAAATATTCAATAGAGAATTGAGAATATATGAAAGTTAAAATATCTTACAAAGTACGCTACCAAAGGGGGTTTTATTCTGGGTCTAAAGGATCGCTACTGTTGCACAATTAGTGCTGAAGTTATTCTGACAAGAGTTTCATCTCTACCCTAAAAAAAACAAAAAACATTGCACTAACGTTCTTCTTGCTTAAAGTTTGTGATGCAGGCTGAACATGAAGTGGCTGATCTATTAATTGTCAACCCCAAGATGCAATCACTTCAAGTGAAAATGCACAATTATGTACAAAAAACTTTTGTAATAGAGATATGCAGGTTAAAACTTCTCTCAAATTTGTGTAGAGATGCAGTGGTACCAGAAAGGGGGAGGGGCATGGGAGGGAGGTGGGCATGGGGGGAGGGGCACATGCCCTCAATGACCAAAATTTAACAATTTTGTGTGTCCAAAATGGCTATTTTTCACTTTTTTTTTAGTGTGGGTGTGTGTGTATGGGAGTAGAGGGGGAAGGGTAGTCTGTATCATTGTAAAATTATATGCTGCTATATTAGATCGTACCATATATTGATTAAGGTGTAAATTTGGTATTTAAAAACCCTATATATTTTACAAATTCAGAGTTTTTTTGGGGTATCTAAAACTTTGCCCTGGGCCACCCCAGGGCTTTTCTCCTGACCCCACAAGGGGCCCTAAGGCTATGCTGAAAAGGTTTGTGCCCCAATATGGAACCTCTGACGGCGCCACTGTAGAGAGATGACTGGTATGTCTCCAAGAAGGAGAAGAAAGCACAATCCAGTGAAGCAACCTGGACATCAGGAAATTACAATTACATTTTGTTTTTCAATCAGTAAAAACGTTTACTAATTTTCAAGGAGGGCATCATAAAACACTAGAAATCTCCTTTCCAATGATAAGATACCTTGCCTATATAAAATCAACACTTATAACCAATGCCTTTATCTCTCAATCACTATTCAACCTTTAAGGTCATCCTTTTCTACCAGTTTAAGGGGATGAAAAGATACATCAAGAATTATAAAGAACAGGAATATGTGAGGTAAAGAAATAGTTTAATTTCTACTCAGAACAAGACAAACCATTCAAAACGGACGAGTATGACCACTAAACTTTGATACTGTGCTACCTCAGCCAGTGGGTGAACTATCACTGATACTATGTGTCACCTCAGCCAGTGGGTGCACTATCACTGATACTATGTGTCACCTCAGCCAGTGGGTGAACTATCACTGATACTATGTGTTACCTCAGCCAGTGGGTGCACTATCTCTGACTGTGTCACCTCAGCCAGTGGGTGCACTATCTCTGACTGTGTCACCTCAGCCAGTGGGTGAACTATCACTGATACTATGTGTCACCTCAGCCAGTGGGTGAACTATCACTGATACTATGTGTTACCTCAGCCAGTGGGTGCACTATCTCTGACTGTGTCACCTCAGCCAGTGGGTGAACTATCACTGATACTATGTGTCACCTCAGCCAGTGGGTGAACTATCACTGATACTATGTGTTACCTCAGCCAGTGGGTGCACTATCTCTGACTGTGTCACCTCAGCCAGTGGGTGCACTATCTCTGACTGTGTCACCTCAGCCAGTGGGTGAACTATCACTGATACTATGTGTCACCTCAGCCAGTGGGTGAACTATCACTGATACTATGTGTTACCTCAGCCAGTGGGTGCACTATCTCTGACTGTGTCACCTCAGCCAGTGGGTGCACTATCTCTGACTGTGTCACCTCAGCCAGTGGGTGAACTATTACTGATACTATGTGTCACCTCAGCCAGTGGGTGAACTATTACTGATACTATGTGTCACCTCAGCCAGTGGGTGCACTATCACTGATACTGTGTCACCTCAGCCAGTGGGTGCACTATCACTGATACTGTGTCACCTCAGCCAGTGGGTGCACTATCACTGATACTGTGTCACCTCAGCCAGTGGGTGCACTCCAGTGGGTGCACTATCACTGATACTGTGTCACCTCAGCCAGTGGGTGCACTCCAGTGGGTGCACTATCACTGATACTGTGTCACCTCAGCCAGTGGGTGCACTATCACTGATACTGTGTCACCTCAGCCAGTGGGTGCACTATCACTGATACTCTGTCACCTCAGCCAGTGGGTGCACTATCACTGGTTCTCTTAATTCATAAAACACTTTCTAATAAAGAAAAGAAATTACTTGAAATATCATAACATCCCTCACCCAGGCTCAAAATAATCATCCATCTTGGTGTTCGGCACAATTAAAAATTTGGGCAGGCCATCTGATCTTGTCTATAGACCTTTTCAAACCAAGTTTAGCCAAACATAAAACATCAGGGTACGTTAACCAATCAAATGCTGGGGAAATGTTTCCTCATGTTACTAACCTGCCAATCAGCTGCAGGGAACATTGTAAACAACAATACGCGTGCGAATTACCACCATTTGTTTGTTCGGGTACGCACATACAAACAGTATGTACAGTAAGTCAGTGCATACATTGTATACGTACAGTGTGTAAATCAATGTTTTGTATGCACACGTGTAAGTAGAGTACAAGCCAAAAAACATAAATTTGTGTCAGTCAAATTGTAGGCCTATTACTGTTATGGAATTTATTTAATTTTCAAAAAGGATTCCGAACTGTCTTTCCGTCAGTTCGTGGGAAGGACATAGACAAATAACCAGGTAAGATTCAAGTTGCAAATCAGTCTCCCAACAATTATAACAACATAAGTTCAGTGCAGGCCTAGAATGTGAATGCATACATGCTGATTTCTGCATGTAACACTGTGTGTTCTTTGGCATTCACATTCCCTCAACATTACTAAAAAATTGTGCAGTTTAAACACAAAATTAGGAAGTAAATGAGCAATACTTCTTTATATGTTAAAACGGCGGTGTTCAGCAGCAAGGGCATAATGGTATGAAATTGTGCCATTGACAGTTAACAACATGTTTTCCATTCCTCTGTCACAACTGCCATCTCACCCTCTGTTTCACACAACATCCAATCTTACATCCCTCCCTACAGGAAATCATACATGAAATCCAGATACAATTCCACCACATGACCCATATGCCATCACATTTGTAATCAAGAAGATATCCCACTAAATGCCTTGCCACCCTCTCTTATATACCATGTCATTCTGTCCCACATGATATCCTTCATCATCATCCTTCAGCTGCAGAGCAGGTGACTACAAGATTTCTCCATGTACAGCGATCTTTCGCAAATGTGGTTACCTGTTCTGCTTGGATGTCTTCATCATATCCTAACATACATACCTTGAATGTATTTAACATAAGAGGTGCATGGACGTCTTGGTCTTCTTTTGCCATAAGTTCGAATGTAGAGAGCATATGCCATCCCACCTTGTCACACATGCCATCCCAGCTAGTCATAAATGCCATGTCACCACCTTGTTTCACATGCCACGCCACCCTGTCCCACATGCATTCCCACCCTGTCCTATATGCCATAACATCCTGTTCCACATTCCATGGCACTTTGTCCCACATGTCACCCTGTCCCACATGCCATCCTACCCTGTCCCACATGCCATCCTACACTGTCCCACATGCCATCCTACACTGTCCCACATGCCATCCTACACTGTCCCACATGCTATCCTACCCTGTCCCACATTCCATCCTACCATGTCCCACATTTCATCCCATCCAGCTATGCTATCGCATCCAGCTATGCTATCCCACCTTCATCCCAATTCATACATCTACCAATCATTCTATCTTAGACACAACATTCTTTCCTCTAACTCCCATCACCTCATTTCTATCAACCCAACATGCCCCATGATCTGCCATCCTTTGTTCATCTACCATCCTCTATTCCCGAACATGCCCCATTCACATACAATCCCCATTCACCTACCATTCCCTATTCACCTTCCATCCCCCATTCATCTACCATCATCCATTCACCTACTACCCAACCCACCTTTTGCCATCCACTTATCTACCAAATAAACTCTTAACCAACTCATCATTCCAACCTTCGCTATAACCTCCACTCATTCCATTGCACCACAGCTCCGCTCCCCCGACCATTAACTAAATAACTGAACTTTTTTCCCTTATAAACCAGATAGGGCTGATCTATCTACCAAATCAGAATAAAAATTAATTGCAAATTAATTTGGATAATATTTAAGTCTAAGTCTATTATGTTTCCACTCTATTCAAGCAAAGACTTAATTTCTTTTTGCTATTCATTCCCAAGACACTTAATTATAAATTCTGTTGAGTTGTCAGCTCTATTGTTCTGCTTTTTTTCCATGTCAGAACAAATCCTTTAATTGCTATTCAAGTCTGAAATGCATTTGTTCTTCACTCTTTCACAGCAAGTCTCCTTTATATAAATTTCTTTTCATAAAAATAGTTGGAATTCCCTTCTGAGGGCAGAAATCTTTTGTTTGTTTGTTTGATGAGGACTTGACAGCGCCATGACAGCACGAGTCAAATTGAGCCTGAGAGGTTAGATTATTACAGAGGTAGGAAGAAAAAAAATAAGGAATCTGAGAGAAGTACGGGGGCTAATAGCCAGGAAAGAACTTGGATTGAAAGAGGAAATGCAGGGGTGTAAATGTAGGTAGAAGGGGTGGGAGAAGAGGACTAAATATGGTTGCAGAGGGAGGCATGATGAAGGAAGGAGATAATTTTATCTGGAGGTTTTTTTTGGGAAGAGCTTGGCAACAGAATCTTTTGTTCACTAGCAGATGAATAATGTGTGAGGTCAGACACACAATAGATGTGGACAGACAGACAGATGGTAAAGAAGCTATATCACCTCTTCACCAACTTCGTTGGTGAGGGATAATAAATATTTTTAAATTTACCTGAGGGTTCAAAGCTATCATGCATTGTTCTAGATGACGTCTTCTCTCCTGCCTGCTCAAATGCTTTGCCAAAAAAGCTAAAAGAAAAGAAAGACATGGAATTTAAGTCTTCTTCACAGGAGAATTCAGGGGACGAGCTTCAATTTTTTTTTACCTATTTCACGGAACAGTGATTACAGTATGCTCGACTATTCAATGCTAGTATAGAGAATGAGCTTATAGAGGCAAGCATATACAGAAATAGGGTAGCAGGTGCAAATGATTTCAAATTACTTCAGCTTTGATAGATGCACTTACATTTTCATTTACACTACAAGCAAAAAATATTTTCCCAGATATTTTAAGACAAGAGCTTCACCCAGTAACTCAGAAAACATGTAAAACCTATCAGTCTTTATAACTACAACACCTCTTTTAGTTCTATCAATTTAATAACAAAGAAAGGAGAGGCCCTGACTTGCCAATGTCAATGAAAGAATGCCATTCAACCTCCTTTCCAACCTGTACGCTCCCCCAGCACCTACACTTTCCCAGAACTACATCCTAGATTGGAAATTCCAATTAAAAAAAATATGTGTCAAGCAAAGTCAAGATGCATGAAAAATGTACAATAACATTAAAGCAAAATTATGCGAAACGATATTGCTTAACGTATGACAAACTAAGACATTGGAACAATACAAATCCCCTCACTGCTAACAATGCATACTCTAGACTGTCCCACATTCCATCCCAACCTGTCCCAAATGTCATCCCACATGTATACTCCATGCAATCACACCTCAAAACCAGATACTGTACGTCATTCCACTACTTGCATGACCCACATGCCATCACAACTGAAATCCAGATGACATCCCACCACATGCCATTCCCCATGTCCCACATGTCGACCCACCCTGTTCCACATGCCAACCCACCATTCCACATGTCAACCTATCCTGTTCCACATGCCAGCCCACCCTGTTCCACATGCCAGCCCACCCCGTTCCACATGCCAGCCCACCCTGTTCCACATGCCAATAAACCCTGTCTAACATGCCAATACATCCTGACCAACATCCCACCGTACCCTGCCCTACATACAATTCCACCCTGTCCCACATGACCTATTGTTATGCAAATAACCTAATTAATATGCACATTACACCTCACCATTATGTGTAGACAATGGTCTTCACATATATGATCATTTGTGTAAACAAAATCCTCATTCCCACTTTAATTTAAGAGATATCATAGATACAAATGTTTGCATTGTTATGCAAATAAGCTAATTAATATGCACACACAACCCCCAATCATGCTTATTTGAACAGTAGCCATGTCCTCTACCCCTGTGCCAAGTTACATGAATGTACATCTTTTCTAACTTAAAAAACATGTCAACCTATCCTGTTCCACATGCCAGCCTACCCTGTTCCACATGCCAGCCCACCCTGTTCCACATGCCAGCCCACCCTGTTCCACATGCCAATAAACCCTGTCTAACATGCCAATACATCCTGACCAACATCCCACCGTACCCTGCCCTACATACAATTCCACCATGTCCCACATGACCTCATCCTAATTCCTTCAGCTACTTTATCATCATATCATCTTCTATCCCACATTCTGCTTATTGTTTATATTTCCCAAACCCCTCATTTAACATTCTTTAGAAGTGAGTATACTTTTATTTGCTTCTTTATTCATGGCAAGACAAACATTTGTATTGCAATTCATGTCAGGAATGTCACTATCATAACGAAACTAGAAATGTGAAGCTAGTAAGTCATAAGCCATATACTTTTGATCTCAGGTCAAACATATTGCAGCAAATGCACACTGTACCTCACCATTAAGTGTGAACAATGCTCTTGACATATACTGTATGATCATTTGTTTAGGCAAAATCATCACACCCACTTTAATTCAAGAGATACCACATATACAAATATTTTCATTGCTTAGCAAATAGGTTAATTATTATGCACACACAATCCCCCAACCATGCTCAACTGAACAGTACCAATGCCCTCTACCACTGAACCAAATAGCAAGTTATCATCTCAAGTTCATTATTTTGTATGCAAGTCTATTGTTATGCAAATAACCTACTTGATATGCACACATTACACCTCACCATTAAGTGTAGACAATGGTCTTCAAATATATGATCATTTGTGCAAACAAAATCCCCACTCCCACTTTAATTTAAGAGATATCATAAATACAAATATTTTAATTTGTTATGCAAATATGCTAAATAGTATGCACACACAACACCAAATCATGCTCATTTGAACAGTACCCATGTCGTCTACCCCTGTAACAAGTACCAAGTTATTATCTAAGGTTTAATATTTTATGCAAGTCTATTGTTATGCAAATAACCTAATTAATATGCACATTACACCTCACCATTATGTGTAGACAATGGTCTTCACATATATGATCATTTGTGTAAACAAAATCCTCATTCCCACTTTAATTTAAGAGATATCATAGATACAAATGTTTGCATTGTTATGCAAATAAGCTAATTAATATGCACACACAACCCCCAATCATGCTTATTTGAACAGTAGCCATGTCCTCTACCCCTGTGCCAAGATACATGAATGTACATCTTTTCTAACTTAAGTTATGCGCTCATGAATGTTAAACATTTTGTACAAAAGTCTATTGTTATGCAAATAACATAATATGCAGACTTCACCTCTTTATTAAGTGTAGACAATGCCCTTCACATATATGATCATTTGTGCAAACAAATCCCCACATCTACTTTAATTTAAGAGATATTATAGATACAAATATTTTCATTGTTATGCAAATAAGCTAATTAGTATGCCCACAACCCTAATCATGTTCACTTGAACAGTACCCCTATGCCATGTTACATAAATGTACACCATTCATAACTTAAGTTTTGAAAAGTTTTAACCAAAAACTTTCACCAAAACTTTAACCTGACAAATATTTTCATTGCTATGCAAATAAGCTAATTATTATGCACACACAACCCTCTACTAATGCTCATTTGAACAATACTCATGTCCTCTACCATGTCACATGAATGTAAACCATTCATAAGTTATGAAAACGTTAACCAAAAACTTTAACCAGACAAATATTTTCATCTTTATGCAAATAAGCTAATTAGTATGCACACACAACCCCCCAATAATGCTCATTTGAACAGTACCTATGTCCTCTACCAAGTCACATGAATGTACACCATTCATAACCTAAGTTATGAAAACTTTAACCAAAACTTTACCGGACGCCGATGCCAGGGTTAGTAGAATAGCTCTACTATTATTTGAATAGTCGAGCTAAAAACTGTTCCTGATCCAATTTCACTGTTCCAACATTTTTGTCAATAAAAAAATTCCTTGCTTTAAATTGGGATTTAATATACACTATTTTTGTCATAAGATATACTTGTATAAAGAGAAACAAATACATAATAGTCGGGAGGCTGTTGTGCACGTGTCAAAACTATAAACCAAGTAAGGCTGTAACACGTATCGTATGTATACACGGTAAATACTTAACGAAACCCATAATAGTTGCGTTCACACGCAAATACAGTATCATGGATGCGAGTGAGATATAACAAATCATTTTGAAGATTATTAATATGTAGCACAAATTATTGTCTTCCGCAAATGGCAGGGAGGGGTGGGGGGAGGGGGATCAATTTGACCATACCACGTACTAGAAAATATATTTTCCCAACAAACAAAAACTTGAAAGACAGTAGGGAAAAAAATGAATTCATGGAGATATTTGATAAATGAATTCAAGGAAATTTTTGAACAAAAAATTATGCTTCCAACAAAAGTTACGAGCTGTTTTGTATAAATTATAAGGTGTGGGTCAATAAGAAATTTTAACCTATTCTGGCCGATTATCAAAGTTAGACGAGTGACACGGTCAATTTGACCAGACCACGTGGTGGGAAATCGTATTTCATCCAAAGAAAAAAATGGGATCACGCACAAAGTTCAAACCTTTGATAATCCTATCTTGCACTATCTCACTCAAACCCAACAATTCTGAATTTACTATCACGCGAGAATAAAACCAGTAATCCATATACATTGAAAGAAATTGGGATATCCCACCTGCGCTAGCGATGCAGACCTGGGCCCATGCAAATTATGTTCTGTGCAAGTCATTCCATTATTTTGCAATCTGGCAACCCATCACAAAAAAAGTTTTCTTAAAACTTATTTCAGTCACACCCATTTTTTACCATACAAGGCTAACACACTGCTCCCACCCTAATGACTGGTCCAACTGCAATGTACTAAACATACAGTGTGCATCACGTTGTGTTGTACATTGCACATTATTTAGGCCTTGATCATTCATGTGCACATGTTCAGAACTTGCAAAATTTGCCATGTTAAATCGATCGCGGAAATTTTAAAACTTAAATTTGCAGTTCTACACAGCCCATTCAGCCACTTTTTAGGCAATTTTGCTGTAACAAAATGAAGATGGAACTCCATTTTTACCAACTATTATTGACTGGATGTATTTTTAAACTTTCAGGAAGGATTTTATGCTGTATGAACATTGAACTTGGGCCTAGGACCTAGTGTTAGAACTAGTGAATACATCGCGAGTTCAAAGTTAGTTCATGAATGACTAAGTGATAACTAACTTGTGTGCCCGCTTGTGTGCTTGCCAAATACTGAAATTTACTTGAATTTTGTTAGGATAAGTTGTATTTAGTATGAAATATTAAGGAAAGAAGACAAAAACATGATTTTTTGACATTTATGTATTTATGTTTTTTCTTTAAAAAAACCCGGAAAGTTAGGTGTTTTTTAAGTTTTTATCACTCCCAAAATTCCCAGTAGTAGTTACAAATCCTTATGTTGTCAGGATTGTGCAATACCGGGATCGGAATACCGGAATTTACATGACTACCATAATCCTGTACAACGCTATCAATTGTGCAGGCAATTGCGGGAAAAAAAAGGTTTTTCATACTTACTAAAATATTTGTTACGAGGGATTTTACTCTTAGAACATGTTTAATGAGCAAAAAACAAAATATTTCAAGATGATGATGCTATATTTGAAGAAAAAAAAACTGTTCCACGGAACAGTGATATTTAAAAATTCACTGTTCCTGCTTAAAAAGCACTATTCTCGGAACAGCGACCCCTGGAATTATTAAAGAATGTCCACAGAGTACACACTCGAAAACGAATGTTAAACTCATACAAATTTGTCACTTTATGAAAATGAAAATTCACATATTTTAAAATACCATACTGATTAAATTAGTTTCAAGATTTATCAGTCAATAAAGGATAAATGTGTGCAGTAAAATAAGTGTGAGGTATGTAATGGAAGAAGACTTACTTTCTTGACGATTGCTCAAGTTCTGGTAGTGGAGGGATACCAACCACCAGAGAGGTACCTTTTTCTGCGCTCAGAGGGGCAGCGACTACAAGAGGTAGGTTACGAGCCTTCTTTTTGTTGTACTACACAAAATTAAAAGGAGATAAACACCTCATACATTGGTATAAGCCATAAAATGGGTGAGTCATCTATCTGTATAACACCTCATACACTGGTATAAGCCATAAAATGGGTGAGTCATACACTGGTATAAGCCATAAAATGGGTGAGTCATACACTGGTATAAGCCATAAAATGGGTAAGTCATCTATTGTATAACACCTCATACATTAGTATAAGCCATAAAATGGGTGAGTCATCTATCTGTATCCTTCAAATACAGCATTAAAGGAACTGGTGGCCGAAGAATAAGGGATTTATTTTTTGCCTATTTATGTAGATTTTAACCAATAGAGGCCATATTACATGGTATATTTTTTACTGTTTTTGGATACAGAAATGTTCAGCCATGGCGCACATGTTACAAACAAATTCAAAAGTTAATGGGGAAAACACAACAAACGTTTGAGTACTCAGGTCTGGATTTAGTAGCGCTTATTATATCTCGTACTGCTGGGTGTTCAATTTAGGATGACACTCACTCTAAATATAACCCTCACTTTTTGGCTGCCAGTTCTTTCACTTTCAACTTCATTGGGAAACATGAAAATTAACATTAGAATACACTAACCAATATATTGTAAACAAATGAAAATTTAAATGCAAAAATTCCCAATAATACCAAATTTGCTTGATTACAGTCTCCAAAGCAATTAATAATTATCCAAAACCATTTTCTTGCCAGTGTGATTGTTATAAGATCCTAACACTTTAATGTTGTAAGATAATAATTAACACTTAATTTAAACAAGGCAATACTCAAACTTTCTTTGCATGTTTGACTTGAGTTTGTTTGATGAGGGCTTAACAGCACCATGGCAACAAGAGTCAAATTGTGCCTGAGAGGTTAGATCACTCCAGAGGTAGCAAGAAAAGAAAATAGGATGAGTCTGAGAGAAGCTTGGATAAAAAGAGGAAGTGCAGGGGTGTAAAAATAGGGGTAAAAGTTGGTAGAGGGAGGTTGGAGAGGAGGACTAAATATGGCTGTAGAGGGAGGCATAATGAAGAAAGGAGATCATTTTATGCAGGTTTTTTTTTCTGGAAGAGCTCAGCTATGGAGTTGTGAGGGAAGCTCTGGAGAGATTGTACAGGGGGCAGGCAAAGTGGATGTGGTGGACTGAGGGGGCAATGACAATTGTTGCAGAGGGGTAGGGGGAGCCAGTAAGGAGATGGGAAGCGTGTGGCCAATACGAATTTGGAATTGCAGAACTTGGGTGAGAAGAAGTTTTGAATAAAAGATGGAGAGGTGGCCTCTGAGGCCAATGGTGTGAAGCTTGCGGGTAATGCCGTATTTCCAAGTAGTGTCGAAAGCTTTCTCGAGGTCAAAAAAGATGGCAATGGGGTGTTCCTCTTTTGCAAAGAATTCCCGGGTAGAGGTGTCGAGCATGATTAACTGATCCAAGGTATTGCAATGTTTCCAGAAGCTGCTTTGGTGAGGGAAGAAGATTCTGTTGGTTTCAAGGAACCAGTTAAGTCTCTGGTTGATGATCCTTTCCATAATTTTACAGAAACAGCAGGTGAGAGTGATGGGGCGGTAGCTGGAGGGGTCAGTGCTGTCCTTCTCCAGTTTGGGGAAGGGGTGATGATAGCTGTCCTCCATCCACAGTCACCCATCCACAAAAAGAAAATCCCGGAAAATAAAAAAGGTGCACAAATTTAGGTGGAAAAGTGCATGGTAGAGTACTGAAAATGACTGAAATGCCCTGAAAATGATTAAAATGTCAATTTCAGTCCCTAAAAATGATTGAAATGTCAATTTCAGTCCCTTAAAATGATTAAAATGTCAATTTTAGTCCCTGAAAATGATTGGAATGTCAATTTCAGTCCCTAAAAATAATTGAAATCTATATTTCAGTCCCTAAAAATGATTGAAATGTCAATTTCAGTTCCTGAAAATAACAAACAATTTTAGTTGGATCTTGATTGCAGATATGGTAAATATCCCCAAACTCTTTTTCACAACAAATTGTTCTACTTCACAACATTGCGGCACAGAATGGTCTGCCCACATATATCACAAATCTGTATAAAAAACAATGTCATAAACATATACTAAGAGACCCCAGAAAATTGAAAATATGTAGCTGATGTTGATGTGAAAATTACATTTTCATGTTTTTAATAGATTTAAAAACAATTTAACACCACATATGCTAACTCCGCAAATTTAATTTCAAGACATCTAATTATAGTACTGACAATTATGTCACACACAGTGACATCGAACAATTGTGTCACACACAGTGACATCAAACAGTTCTGAGAATAACATTGTACCAACTAATGTCATTGATCTTATAGAAATGCATTCAGCTAACACAATAATCACAACTATTTTCATTTTTTGGCAAAATCAAGATTTAAATAGATGAAATTGGCTCAAAATAGAATCACTTAAACTAATCACAGGATATACTGTACAGGTTCAAGTAAACTTAACAAGTAAACATACCAGTTTTACAAAAGCCTCTAGCGTAAATCTTGCCAGCATCATTAGACTGTTAGGCATTGAGAAGAACTTTGTGTCTAGCGTCCCCTCGGGTACAAAAGCATACAAGAATGGACCTGCTGAGATGATCTGCTTCATATCAAGCAGCGTTTGGACCTGGTTAACCATGGCCCTCAATCGCTGCTTACATTGCTCTACACCGGCTTCCAATATGTCTAAATTTGTTCTGAGATCAAAAGATAAAAATGTTAAAGATACATAGATTGGTAGCAACAACGTAAGCTTAACTTAACTAGTTTAACATGTACTAACAACCATGCACACAGCACAGTCATATCAAACTTGGTTCCAAATTGACCAGTTTACAGCATAAAAACTTAGATACCTATTTAGCATAAAATGCAATATTTTGTGATCTCAGAACAGAACAACTGGAAATCTAACTGATTGTTTTTCGGTCCCAAATATTTTTAATAGAAATTCGCTATAGTGAACAGAAAATTGGACATTATTAAAACCTTGACCCACATATATCAGTAAAACGCAATTTGAGAACATTTGATATTTGAGAAAGAAAGTTTAGCTGTATTCCTGTTTGTACATTGCTGAAATTTGTTTACGAACTTTGATTTGTCATAACTTAAAATAGTATTAGTATTTTTGTGACCATTTAAAGACTAATCTGCTCATCTTTCAAGCTCTACCTGTCCATACGGTCACATTCATTACGTGTTATCAAATTCAAAATATGCAAAATTAAATTCACAAAACATCTCTTTAATAAAATAAAATTGAAGTATTGTCCATGAGAACTATGTTGCTATGAAATAATTTTTTTTACAGATATAAATTACATCCCTACTAAAAACTGAATAAAATACCATGTCACTTCACTAAGGAAGTACAGTATATAGCCTTAAAAGGTTATGCGTCTAGGTCTGCTTAAAGGCCAGTGAGTCATCCTCAGAGTTGTTGACTCGAGTCACTGACTTGGACTCGAGTCACAATTTTGTATTACTTGTCTTGACTTGCGAACAAATGACGTGACTTGACAACAAGTGACTTGTGACTTGACTTGCAAAAATATGACTTGGTTATAACTGACTCATCCACAAACACACATCAATAATAACTTACTGATCGCCATATAAGTACAGCAACCTCAGGTTCAGTGACTTTGTTGTTCACAAATATGCTTTCATCAATCTTACCATTACTTTGTAATAATCTTTCAGAGAAATGGATGCCTTTTATTGTCATCATAATAATCTATCTACCAAGATTGTAATCTCCCTGCATAACAGCTTCATCCTCCCACATCCCCTTTCCTGACACATAATTAGATGTGTATTCAAAATTTTCAGTTTTAAAAAGAAAATCATTAAAAGCATACTTTCATCATACTTTATTACAAAAACTATATACAATGTCTGTTAGTTCGAAAGCAACCTGCATTTTCATCACATATATGTAACAAAATCTTTTCTATTTTACATCTAGATGTATAATCATAAAGTTGGTTGTAGATTATAAAAAATTTAAAAAACATTTACAACCAAAAGAGTTAAAACTGCTAAATATTCTCACCTGGACAGAGAATCTAACGCATTCATAAAGCGTTCATCTGCTGATTTATTTTCCTCCTAAAAAATGGCAAAAATAATTATTGTATATCTGAAATCTCATTGGTGCATTAATTTCATATCTTAGATGATACTCTCCAAGGACATAATATTTCTTAAGCAAAGTTATATCTGTGATTAATGATTTCTTGCATCAAATATCTATGGCCATCAGCTTCAAATCTCAATGACAATCTATTTCATTTACAAATTCTATCTACTATAGAAATCTCAACTGGACATCAGTATTGCATCACAAACTTACAAGATAACAGCCAGACCACCAAGTTAAGCTTTTTTAAAGGGATGGTGTACCCTAACCCTCTTTTCCTTGCCTCCACTCTGCCCCTTTTCACAAATCCTCTACATTTGTACACATTAACCTAGTTTTGTACATTTGTATACATTAAGCTAGTTGTGTACATTTTGTACACATTAACCTAGTTTTGTACATTTTATACACATTAACCTAGTTAGTTTTGTACATTTTGTACACATTAACCTAGTTTTGTACATGTACACATTAATCTAGTTTTGTATATTTTATACACATTAACCTACTTAATTTGTACATTTTGTACACATTAACCTAGTTTTGTACATTTGTACACATTAATCTAGTTTTGTATATTTTATACACATTAACCTAGCTAGTTTTGTACATTTTGTACACATTAACCTAGTTTTGTACATTTGTACACATTAACCTAGTTTTGTACATTTTGTACACATTAACCTAGTTTTGTACAATTTGTACACATTAACCTAGTTTTGTACATTTGTACAATTAACCTAGTTATTAACCTAGTTATGTACATTTTGTACACATTAACCTAGTTATTAACCTAGTTATGTACATTTTGTACACATTAACCTAGTTATTAACCTAATTATGTACATTTTGTACACATTAACCTAGTTTTGTACATTTTGTACACATTAACCTAGTTATTAACCTAGTTATGTACATTTTGTACACATTAACCTAGCTTTAAGAATTGTTTCAACTTGGTATTATGGTGTTTGCAATTCCCCAATATACAAGGAGGCAGGTACATTATATGCTGTATTGATCTCTCCCTTACTGGCAATTAAAGTACCCCAGTGACCTTGTTGCATGTCCCTTGCTACAGTGTATATGCACTTTCTTGAACACTGGCACCCTGCCCATTTCTAGATATCTAATACCGCTCCATCAACTTTATAATCAATTTCATACCTTGAACGTCATTAAGTATCCCATCTCACATCTAAAAGAAATTCACTTCCATATCTTGAGTCCAAATGATTGAGCTTCATTCAATCTCACTTGTAAATTCAATACCAAAATTCACCATAAATTCAATACCGAAATCCTAAAACAAAATTGCTTCATAAGCTTGGATTTATTTTAAAAGACGCTAGTTAATTTATGTATACCTTATCTTATTAGTTTAAGGTCCTCCCTGATATTTAAAGTCTTCAAATGCCTTCAGTTACAAAAAATATCAGAGAAATTAATATTCTGAGTAGAACAGTCTTTGATTACCAGAAAAGACAGAGAATGTACCAACACCATATTGGCAATTCACTTCAAGTGTCATTAATTATCATAATTACAGGTTTTAAACTATAATTTGCATAAAGATAATTTGCATAAAGATATTCTATTGCTCTGTCATTTTCCTAAAACAAACCTTGTACACTATCAATGAAAAGAAAATGAATTAACAACTTACAATTGATTCCAGGAGTGTGTCTACAACATAAGCTGCATCAAAGGCACAAAACTGAAAAACAAGAAAATATCAATTTCAAATACCTGTTTGATCAGTGAGATACAATATGGCAAAAATATTTAATTGAAACTTTTTTCCCCATGATTTCTCAAAGCATAAGGTTAGAGTGATAGCATATTGTTTGTTCAAGAAGAAAACAAAAAGCAACACAGAGATGGAACGACATACTCAAAATACTGACAAAGGGAATTTAAAAACTTTCTAAAATTTCCCCTGCATAATTTTATCACAAATGAAAATTGTTTGTTTCTTTGATGAGAGTTTAACGGCACCACAACAGCAAGGGTCAAATTGTGCCTGAGAGGTTAGATCATTCCAGAGGTAGGAAGGAGAGTAAACAGGGGGAGATTGAGAGAAACACGAGAACTAAAAACCAGAAAGCTGGGATCGAGAGAGGTGTATGTGTGAACAAATATTGTTAAATGGCATAACTAGAGCTGAGATTTATCAAACCCTTAAAATTTAAATTTGTCAAACACTGCAGTCATGATGTACATTTCTTCTCTAAAATAAGAAACCAGTGACTTCTTGAACTAACTGCATCAGTTGCAATGTTTTGAAATATATCAATGTAAAAATGACAGTCAGTTATGATGCCACAAAAGTGTGTTAGAAATGAAAATGTTACTCACCTTGTGTTTGAAGCCAACCTGGACTTGAAAAGAAGGCACTGTTATATTATCCAACCTGTAATGAAAAATGAAAGCTCTCTTTAACAATGCTTAGTTGTCATGAATGCAAATTTATTTTATATACAGTAGAAGATAACAAAAGGGTCAATTTGGTAAAGAATAAATATTCAAATATTTTCTTCCATTGATGAAATATATAATATAAGAAAGTTCTACCATGACTTGTGTAAAACACTGATTTCAGCCTACAAATGACACCACTGACTAACTTTCTTGAAGTCTATGTAAATCTTTATATTATTGAAATTTTCCCCAAAAGCAGATAAATTACAATACAGCAACTGTCACATTGATTATCCATCAACCAATTTTCATCACCAGCTTGAGGTAATCGCAATTAGTAATTATTTACATTTTCTATGTAATCGTTAAAATACTCATTCATACACCAAACATTTTGCATCTTATGACCTGAATATTTAAGCAGCTGTAAAAATGATACATTTTGGACCAATTTTGATGACCATTTGCTATTTAAATGGTATTTTAAGCAAATAAGCTGATGTTGTCTTTATGTATCCATCAGGCATGAGCCTGGCTAGCAACACAATTAACTGGATATGTAACAACTAGGCATAATACTGAATGTAACATTAGGCCTAGAAATACTTACTTTAAACCATGGTTATGAATGTAGCATACGCTACAAGGCCCAACCTTATGTGGACAATAACTCTTTTGTTTCATGGGTTTCCTTTTCTAAAACAAAACCTGACCCTAGGACAACTACCAAAAGATATTTATGTGTCTGCCCAAAATAAGCAGAGAATATCATGATATGTAACTATTCAGCAGTGTCTTAGAAATTTCAAAATAGTTCACACAGACTGCGCATGCACCAAAAAAAACCCAGAGAATATTATATGAAACTATTCAGCAGTCCTCTTGGAAGTTTTAAATTAGTTCACACAGACCGTACATGCACCATGTCAGGATTGGATCAGCTCGAGTTCCATTGGGAATCAAGTCATGGAAAAGATGGGGCTAGACCACTTTTAAAAAGAAATTGCCTCCCGATGTGTTACTCTTATGGATCATGATAACCAACACGCAAATAAGATTCAACGAAGAAATTTTTTTTAAAGGCAAATACAAAATTGCAAAAGAGAAAACAAATAACAAAACAAACAAGGCTTGTCCCTGGTCCATATACCTTTAACATGTGAACCATTCTTACACCATACTGCTTCACATCTTGCTAATCATTTTAAACCAACTTCTTACCCAAATTTCTTAGCGGATGTTTCCAGCCAGTCTTTCATGTTCTCCTTGAACTCAACATCCATGGCTGAGTACTTCTGCTTGCTCTGTGAAAGAGGCAGCCCCATGTCTGCCAAGAATTCATGTAACCTCTTCACACCCTTCAGGGTCCAAAGCTTCAGGCTGATAAAAAATGAAATTTTCAAAAGAGAATAAGAATTCTCCAAATATTTGAATGGAGTACAAGTACAATTGTATTTCTAGTATACAAGATAAACACATCTTAATTGCCACCAAACTAATCCTTGAAGGTGTAAGTGTATTTTGTACCATTGGAGATGAAAAAGACAAATGGAACTGTCAGAAGATTGTGAGAGAAAAGAATTTGTATTAAATTGCTTACCAGAGAAAAGATGTGTCATTTCTCCTAACAATAGTTAATTTTATCAAAAAGTAACTTTTTGACTGATTATTTTTCTCCACATTTCTTCAAATGGAAAATTATTTACCTCACTAGACTGTTTATGTACTCCACTGTAATATCCAGTGGTTGTAAATAAATCTCAGAAAAATTGTCACTTCTAGCCTGATTTCAGTCATTAAAATGAGAACTGAAAAGCTTAAGGATGAAGTTTAAGATATCTACCCCATGAGAATTGACATTACCCATTCACATCTTTCAAATATCAATTTTAAATGTATTTTGTTGAATATGTCTCCAATGTTTCAGAGTTTTCAACCATTAAAAATACTAATGGATTAGTAAACTAAATGTATTTTAGGTAATTTTACATACTTTATGAAAAACAAAGACAAAACTTTGATTTTAAAAAATTAAATAAGTAATTTCAATATTTAAGATACATCAACAATTGAACACTTACTTGCACGCTGTGTATGAGGAATGCTTCAGGCTTTCAAACAGAGACCAATGTCTGTACAGAGCTAGTAATAATCTGGTCAATTGAATTAAGGGTAAACATGTGTTACCTGACAAGCAAAAATCTTGCATTCTAAAGTTTGAATGATCGATGAGATTTGTCAGCACTGCAAAATCAAAGATAATCATATGGTGCCAGAAAAGAACAAATGATGTAATTAAATATAAATTAAATTAAAGGGCGTAATAACGTAAGAGGTAAGTGAAGAAGAGTGGGTAGTAATAGTTCTAAAGGAAAACAGTTTTATATACCTTATCTGCAGACCTGCCAACCTTTAGGATCACCAAACTGTATTCTTGGAACTACAAAAGTTGTATTTTTGATAAAAAAAACTGTACTCTTTAAACAAAATGTACAAAACAAAGGTTTACTGTGGCTAAAAAAAAAATTACCATTATCAAAGCCATATCTAAACATTAATATCACTCACAAAATTACCGCTTAATACAAATTACAACATGATTAAAACACTGTTAAAACTGCGTGTATTACAATTTACACATGTAACGTTAGTTACCGGACCACATGTTTCGTTTGTATATAGGCACCGTGACAATCATTCATCTCTCGTATGCAACGTTCTGATCGGCTACACTCGGACGAAAAATTGTTGTTTACATCCCATGCACCAATCACGGATGCCCTAGCTTAAGGTAGTAAAAAGTATGAGTTAAAAAAAAAAAAAAAAAAATTGTATTCTGGTGCCAAAAATCGTACAATCGTATTTCCAACATTTTCCCGTATTAAATACAGCAAAATCGTACTAGTTGGCAGGTCTGTATCTGTTTGTATGTTTTTGCTTTTGTTAAATTTAAGAGGACAAACAATGTGCAATATTGGAGCATAATTAAATATTTACATTTTCGAAGTTTAATACCCTCAAAATGCCTATCTTAGATTGTAATACAAATTACGCACATTTTCTAGGTACCAGAACTCTCCCAATTTCACACAATTGACATCACATTCCCCAAGCAATCACACATATTTCCTGAAGGCGTCTATAAGACCACATATATGATGCACCAATTACAAATATTGGCAAAGGATACTCAGGTACAAATGAAATCTTCATGGAATTGACGGAGACTGAGCTTTCTTCATCCTCCCCTCTGTGGTTGTGTCTTGATACGTGTCTGTTCAGCTCGGTCACATCAGAGACATACTTCTCTCTATACAACAGACATACAACATTAAATAGCAATGGTTACACATTGTCTCACTGGTATAGTTACAGATCCATGTGCTAGCTCAATAGTTGGAAGAAATTTACTAACATTCTTTAAAAGTCTAGCAAAATTAAAATTGAACAGTATTCTTGACACAATGAAAATTAGCAGGATTAACAAGAATGGCCACAGATGTACATATTATGTGATAATTGTAACAAAGTATTATCTGATAGAGGAACAGAGATTCACAACATTCCTAGAAACTATTCCATTGTGGCTTACCTATCAATCTTCTTTGAAATAAGCTGGTTTGTCAATGCAATGATTGCCCACCTGTAAAGGATATGAAGGTTAAAAGTTGTACAACGTACAAATGTACAACGAATTTGAAAATTTTACAACTATTCAGATGGGTTGTATTATAATTAATAATTCTGTTACATGACATGACGGTGTGTCCTCCATTTATTTCCACTCATCAACATGATATGAAAGAACACACAAGAACCTATCAAGTCATCCTCTAAACCCTAAAAACATATTAACAATGCATGCAACAACCCACATATAACGTCTACATACAATACTCACTCAAATACTTCCATTGCAAAACAACCTATACAAATAATACCAAAACAAATCCTATTTTCTATACGTGCATAAATACATTGGTATTAAACCTACTATTATTTTATAGTTGTTATATGATAGAAAAGTTTTTTAAGAAACCAATGAGTGAAAAAATTGTTTTAAAAATAGCAGCAATTTGAAATTAAATTAGGTCTTTGATGATACCATATATGTGTAATGTATCTACTTAAAAGTACTGTCCTGTAATGTGCTGTTTCTATTTGTTTGTTTGATGAAGGTTTAACAGCACCACGACAACGAGGGTCAAACTGTACCTGAGAGGTTAGATCATTCTAGAGGTATGAAAAAAGGAAACAGGGAGATTGAGAGAAATACGAGAACTAAAAGTTAGAAAGCTGGGATGGAGAGAGGTGATGGGTGAATAAAAACAAAGTAGAAAAAGGGGTTTCTGTTGCCTTCTTTTTATTTCTTCCTTCAGTATTTAATTGTAGCAAAAGTTTTTTCTGACTTCACACAAAAATTTCATTGCATTTAAGTTTTCAGCTGCCTTAATTATTAGTTTTAATAAATATTTCTTGTTTTCTGTCTATCATATTAAGTTTGGGCTTCTGCTTTGTGGGAAACATATATGCTGCACTAAATATTGTTCATGTACTTACCACAATAAATCATTGGTGTCTTTTGACAGTTTCCAAGCCAAGTCATACATAACAAGTGCAGCCTGAGAAACACAACAACAGATGGAAGGGATATAATTTTAGTAATCAACACACACAACAATTTATAAAAGGTACTGTATATACATGTATTCAATGAATCTTAATTTGCATGAGACCAAAAATCAAAAGAGGGCCATATATACATCCTGCAAGTCTCTATTTCAAAACCATTTTAACATATAAAAAACTTTCAAACATACTTCACATTTTTCTAACATGAGAAAAGTATTATATTACTAATAAAATGTAAAAAAAAATGTCCTGGAGCTGTTTTTATTTGTCTCAGCTATGAGGTAAAAAGTTTCTTCCTACTTGAAAGATTTTGCACATTCTGAGAAAAATTCCATACAATTCTACAGGAAAAGTTTTATCCCCTCATCATGTAAACAGAATTTATGCTGTTGGTGACACCCGTCAGTGTTGGTGACACCCATCTGTGTTGGTGACACCCATCAGTGTTGGTGACACCCCTCAGTGTTGGTGACGTCCATCAGTGTTGGTGACACCCGTCAGTGTTGGTGACACCGCCAGTGTTGGTGACACCCGTCAGTGTTGGTGACACCTGTCAGTGTTGGTGACACCCGTCAGTGTTGGTGACACCCATCAGTGTTGGTGACACCAGTCAGTGTTGGTAACACCTGTCAGCTTTTGCTTTTCATTGTAGAATAACTGACAGATTGACACAAAGGTGCATAAAATAGACCTGTATATCACTTTTAACACCAAAGTTACGAACACAAGAAAAGTCATTAAAAGAAACTGTACTTTCTTTGTTTGTTCATTTCATGTGCCAAAAACAGCTTTCATCTTAAAAACCTTCCATTGTTTCCCACATAGCAGTAAAATCATAAAAAATATGCAATGTGCTTCAATGTTAAGCTTTTAAATGCATGAAAATACTAGCCCCAATGTTAATTCTAACACGGACACAGTAATATGTTATCAGAATATAAATCTTTATACAGTTTCAAATCACTCACATCACAAAGGACAAAATTGATATGAAGATTCTAACTTACGGCTGTTCCATGAAATGAAAATTCATCGTAATCAAATAATATTTTCTGTTTGTTTTGCTCCCATTCTCTCCTCTTTCTCCTTTTCTCCATCCTCCTCCCTAACGCTTCCTGTAAAATGCATTCAGACAACAATTAAGCACAATCAAACTATATCTTGACACAAAATCAGGACAATAACTGGATACAGTTTGGAAAATCCTGTGAACTTTTTCTTGAAGAAAGTTATTTTGCTGCTGCAAGGATGTTTAAATGAAGAACATGTATTAAAGCACTTCATAATAATCCTTATACTTGTAAGCAATCAACAAATCACTTGCTCGGCTCACTGTGACAAGCAAACATCACACCCGGGTAGACATATTGTTTTGTCTGTTGGACGACCTCAAATAAAAGTTGCATTACCCTTGTAAAATTTTCAGGACAAGTTTTCATTCATGACATCAAGAAATGCAGGAGCTTTCATTTAATATCTTGAGTCACTTAATACATCTTTATTGTTATTTTCATTACACTTAAACAATAAATATTAATCTTTTGTCAACTGAGAAATCAAAATCTGAAGATAGATATAGCTTGTGGTCACAAGAAGAAAACTTTTAACAACATACAACAAGTCTTTGAGGAGTTCAGAGTAATGAAATTGTAAAGCAAAATTAAGAAAGCATACTGGTCCTATCCATCCATAATCCTATGCTAATAAACTGGCCTTAGTGGTAAGGTATAGCCAAACATCAATTGGAGTGATCTAGAACCACCACTGTTTTTTTCCATACAAACAGAAATACAGTAGAAAGCCAAAATCAAATAGATTTACATTCTGGTTGCCAACTGACCATGGAAAATAGTGCCGACCTTTTTTTTTTAAAGCCCATTTTACAGATCTAAAATAAAAGTTATATCTTCTCTCACATTGTTCTAAAAATAAAAAGCCTGACATTAAAAATGCTATTTGTTATTACGTAATTGCTTTGCATTTGTTACATAATTTCCAATTTCGATCAAAATATGCAAATTAAGATTTAAGATTCCAATAGCTTAACATGAGCATATTGTAATATTGCTTGATATATCTGTCAACCACATGATCAAACATTATGAGAACAATCTAGTCCACTATTTAAACTAAAACAAACTTCACCTCGTCAAACCTTCTCCTTTTACCATTTGGCTCCGCGCTGTCATCACTTTCATTCCCAGAGTCCTCATCAGACTAAAGAGAAATGGAAAACACCTCAGTTAAAACAAAGGGGACTACATGAAATATGATTTAGAATAAGAGGTGGGGTAAATAGGATAATCAAACTGAGAGGATATTTCACCTCCTATTGTACTCTTGTGTGCCATGGTTCTGACCAGCTTCCAATCACTTCAAACAGCATATATTAATCACATTTCGACAGGTCAATTTTCTTTTTTTAGTAAAAGGGGGTAGGGGGATAATGTATTATTTCCACCCCTACTTAAAAATTATGGCCTGCTTTTAGCATATAACAGGCTGCTATACTGTATATATGTTTTGTTTCCACCTACAAATTTGAATCTGGAATAAGATCACATAACAAGATGACTAAGATGGCTAAGAAGGATTAGTCACTCCATAAAAAGTCCAAACTAACATCACCACCACCACAAACATATCAATATGTGCAGAGTGAGTTTTCAAGTCCATATAAGTTTAAGTCTTCTTCAGAAGAACTTTCTTCCAGAATTGCAATAAAATAATGGTTACGGTTCACAAGTTCCAGTTCCGGCTGGAACTCAGAGTAAATGTTGTGCTGGAAATGGTACCTCACAATTTTTTTGTTGAGGATATATTCTCCACAACAGCACATCTAGTCAATGCTCAAACTTTGAATTGCTATGTCTAAAACCATGATACCCCTATGCTATTTGTGATGTATGACTGGGTGAACAGTCTTCAGATCAAAATCTCGGTGTATTTCTTCTAAAATTCTTTCCCAGAAAATGATAGGAAAGTCTTTTCCTGCCAGAATTTGATTGGGGGTATGGCAAAGTCTTAAATACCTTTGGTAAGAATTTGCTGCACCACTTCAAAGCAGAACATCAATGATGTTGAAGCTCAACCTTATCACAAAAATGTTCAAAATAGTAAAGATGATATCAAAAGAGGATGAAAGGGGTTGCCATTTTTAAGTCAAGTTTTGCATAAAAAGAATATATATTTATGGTCTACGGTCATTTAATAGTATTTTATAGGATGCAATTTATCATTTTCAATATTCCCATTGATTATACTGTTACTTGGACATCCTCAATTAGTTTCTATGAAAATATGCCAATTATATGATGTGAAACCAAGGATGGTACGAACACATCCTTCATAAAACTATACAATGAGCAAGGCTTTCACACATATCTGTTTTATGACGCCATGCCCCCCCTCTTCGATTCAAAAGACCAAGTTATTTTCCATTAAAATGTGTAAATTCAGCTGGAGGCAGCTGATGTCAAAACTAAAGCTGTTTGTAGATTCAATTGACTCTGTCTACACACATGTGTAAGCTAAAAATAATAAAAAGGGAAAACTTCATAGAACTTTCCCAATGGAAGTACACTTGGAACCCCTCCAGCAATAATTTTTATAAATAAAAATGTTTTCATCATTCATAAGATAGTCAACAAGATCTCTTACTAAGGTTGCATCTTCATTTTGTTGTTAAATTTCCCCAAATGAAAGATAATTTCATTCTTTTTTGTTGATATTAATATTATTTTATTTATATATATATATATTTTTAAAATATATTTTTATTGGAGGGGGAAGGTCCTTCTTCCAATTTACCACGAGAAAGAAGCTTCAGTCACCCCACTTTTTGCAAAAGATTACAGTACAAAATATGAAATTTAAACTTAAAAGTAAAAAAGTTTCATAAATCAATACGTTTTTGTCATTTGCTATACCTTAGATTAAAGAAACTCCAGAGCTGCAAAAAACTTTTAAAAGTTTTCAAATTTACTTTACATTGCAACAATGAAGAATAGTCACTCAGGCAAAGATACCGAGCGAGGGTGATTAACGAGAATAGTATTCCATGCTGTACACACAACAGAGGATAATGTGTACTGTAGTGTGAACAAAGTGGTACCTCCTTAGTGTCTTATCATTTCCCTGCTGAGAATAGTCAGCTGTAGGCAATTATTTACACAGCACATATTTTCCAGAATTGATTGCAGATTTTTATAAAAATGAAAATTGCTTTATTTCATGTATGCAGTTTTCAGGTATGCAAATAGTAAATTAAAAACTGAATACACCCTGAGTGTAGATTTTTATGCTCTTCAAGACTGCCAAATTTCAGAAGTATTTGGTCAAAAATCTCTGACTAGATACTAGAGCTGTGACCGTTTAGCGTGTACACGCTACACGCTCGCAAATCTTGTAAACGTTTACTAAATACTTCATTGCGAGTAATCGTTTTTCATACAATATAGGCCTAGTGTCTTGCCGTTGAAAATCAATATTCATGATTCAAATCACACACACACATTCGGCTTACAAAATTCTAATCAATGACTTTTTACAAACTGTAAACCCGATTAGCATAATCCTTTTTAAGGTGTGAATCACAAATGCGCAGTAATCACCAATGAATGGGGATATTATGCACTTTGAATTCGCCGAAATCTGAGTAATCTAACTTGTAAAATGCACCGCGATTGTGCAGCAGTAAACAGTGAAACTAACAATAGGCCTAACGTTAGGCCATAAGGCTTTAAAACCCACGCAATCAAGGCCCGTTTCATCGACCAAAAAACACTTGAATCGTGACAATCAGTACATTTACATGTAAATATTACCTGATGAGTCAAATAAATTTTGCAAGAAAGAAAAAATATTGCATAATAAATAAACAGAAAAAGGTTTTAACAGAGCTGAAATTCTGCATGCTTCGCAAAGATGGCGGCCAATCTTTTCGAGAGGACTGATATTTCAGAACTTCCTGGTGGTGGTGGCGTAGTTTTGAAATGTTTTACGGCGAGGTATATCATAGGCCTCGGTATGCAAGATTTTCACAGAGCTTTGAAAGCCGTAGCGAATAGGACAATAAAGTTACGCCATGTTGAGTTTAGATGACATTGAAAGGAAGTTATCTGTTCTTTCTAAACTGAATTTCCATGCATATTTTCCATAAAAATGATGATTTATACTGTAGAAGTAAACTTTTTACGATTTGGAAAGCAAAACTCAGCGTCTATTTGGGCAATGCAGTCAGTACTTTTGCCATACTGGTTGCACGATTTTTCTATTTCGCCCCGTAGTTTTGAAGCAATTTTGGTGTATTTCCGAAAATGACGGTACTAAACTCGTGTACACGGTACACGCTCGCTTTTTTTGCTGTGTACACGTTTACTAAAATTCCTAAACGTTCACAGCTCTACTAGATACATTTAAAAAATACCAGACAAAAATTAACAGAAAGTTCTCATTTTATTACCTTAACTTCGTTGAGCTAAAAATGATAAGATGTTTAAAATTCAAAAGGATTTACAAAAGAAAATACCAAGGTTTATTAAATTACAAGCCTAAACATGCAAGCATTTATATAAACTTTGTGGTGTATAAGTTATGAAAAGGCATGGTTTCAATCATCTGTCACAAGTTTTTGTAGCTGGTTTGAACAAGAATTTGTGGACCTTAATCATACCACACATCAACCATCAATTGGACAATACTTTTCCATTTTTTAAAATGATTGAAATGTAGGGAAGTAATTCAAAGAACTGCCCTTTCATGCATAACAAAATTTGCATACTGAAACAGCCAATAAACTCTCATATCACAACTTATAAATCAATTATGTTTTTTTCTCTTTAAATTTGAAGCTTGCTTTGTTCTGGATGGATAAAATACATGACCCAACTTTAAAGCAAGATGTGAATTGGAATGAGAGATGCATTGACGAAATTATGTACTTAAGAATGAGAGTAATATAAATTATTATTTGTGAGAATAAATATCTAAATAAAACAAGTCATACCTCATCGTCTTTGAACACTTCTTCATACGCTGGAATGTTAAAATCATCTTCAGAATTCATTAATAGTTTCACCTGGAATATAGAAAGAGCAAAATGAATACTTGTGAACAATTGATTTCTTGTTGATTGATGAGCTTAACTGCACAATTCATAAAAAAGAAGAAGCTGACAGTGAAAGTTACATCAAAGTAGACGCATTGTATTTGTTTGTTTGTTTGTTTGATGAGGGCTTAACTGCACCACGACAGCAAGGGTCAAATTGTGTTTGAGAGTTTAGACCATTCCAGAGGTAGGAAGAAAAGAAAACAGGGGGAGATAAAGAAAAAACACGGGAACTTTAATTCAGAAAGCTGGGATCGAGAGAGAAAGTGCATGGGTAAAAAAAAAAAGTAGAGAGAGGGGGGTGGGAGAGGAGGACTAAATATGGTTGTAAAGGGAAGCATGATGAAGGAAGGAAATAATTTTATCCAGAGGGTTTTTCTGGAAGAGCTCAGCTATTGAGTTGTGGGGAGCAAGGGAAGCTCTGGGAAGGTTGTACAGGGGCAAGCAAGGATGACGTGGTAGACTGTGAGGGTGCAATGGCAATTGTTGCAGAGGGGTGGTAGAACCAATAAAGAGGTGGGAGTGAGTAAGGTGGGTGTAGCCTATTCTAAGGTGGGCAATGTGAGCGTTGTCGACACGAGAGAGGTTGTGGGTGGTGGGTTTGATCGGAAAAGTGGGCTGGATGACATGGAATTTGTTTTCATTTTAGGAGTCCATGAGGTTTGCCAGCGGTCACGAACAAGGGAAGCGATAAGTGGTTTGATGTTAGAAAAGGCTTGGGAAAGGGAGTATGGGGAAGGTTGAGGGCAAGCTTAGCAGCTGCATCAGCTCTGTCATTGCCAGGGATGCCTACATGGCTGGGTATCCAAAAAAGAATACTTTTCCTGCAGAGAGGGGGAGGAGCTTACAAAGGATGTGGTATGTTGGCTTATCCCATTGAAGATTAATAAAGAAGTAAGACAGCCTTGGAGTCGGAGAAGATGGCAAAGTGGCTGAGCGGGGAGTACTCCCTAAAGTTGAGGGCGAGAAGAATGACCTCGGCCGAGGAGAATGACCTCGGCCGAGAAGATGGACAAGTAGTCGAAAGCCTGCTACTGAGGGTGATGTCTTGGATGACGGCAGCAGCAGCTGTCTTGTCGCCTTCCTTGGAGCCATCAGTATAGATGGTCCTTGATTTGTTTGTGGAGGTTGATGAAGAGGTTAGGGTGGGTTTAGGTTTTGTGATGAGTGGAGAGGCCCAGGTAGATAGAAGGGAGGGGGGTGACCCAGGAAGGAAAAGTGGGCCAGGAGGTGCATAGCGAGAGTACAGTGGCAGGGTTGATGCCGAGATGGAGGTCTGGTTTGATGCGTAAGCTGAAGGGAGGGGATAGGGTTTTAGTCCTATCAAAGAGGGTGGAATCACTTTCTGATACAAATATAAACTGCAGTGGCAGCCGACCTAAACTTTGGAGATGATATACAAAAAGGAAGATATATCAGCTCTTCTCTGTCATATGAAAATCAACTTGTCCAGACACATTGATTGGATAAAGATATTTTACTTTGATACAGTCTATGACAGTATAAAGCGCTATAGAAGCATTACGATTATAATGTTCAGCAAAAATCACTATTTAACAAAAATTAATAAAATATTATTTTCTCAAATCTTAAACATTCAGGTACAATATTTCTGTAAAAAATGCTAGGTAGCAAGAACTTTGGAGGCTTCTGTTTGTCCCTTTTGTAAAACACTTCTGCAAAGTAACAAAATTTCACCCAATCTTATCATGAACTGCTCTCTTGTTTATAAACTGAACAATAACTGAAAGTGAAAAGCAGCACTCACCTGGGTATCATTATATATGTTTACGAGATCTATCGGTCTTCTACTGTCACATACAAAAAATGTGACATTTTCCTCCGGTTGAAGAAATTCCAAAATATTGATATTTCCACCACAGTTGATCATCACAACATATTCCAACTGAAAAAAGAAAAGAAAAATATTTTAAAAATAACCCCAACACCCTGTTTCACATTGTCTCTCATGTAACAGGTGGAGAATGTTCTTATAGACCTTACTGTAATAAGTGAGATTCAATGAGATGTAAATAATCTTGAATTACTAAACGTGTCATTCTATAAACTTTTCCATGCATTAACAAATCCATTATTCAAGATTTTTCATCAATTACTTAATTTAAATAGATCTTTTTATTCGTGTTACAACCACTTATGAAAAAATAAATCAATAACTCAATATCACAAGATGATCCTGGACATCAAAAATAACATTTTCCATCATAAGTTCTTAAAGTTCATCAAAAATATGTTATGTTCCAACTTTAAAAGGTGATTGAGAAACTCCAGCTCTGTAGGCTAAATGCAAAAACATGATACCAATGTATATGATGTTATTGTGGCCAGCCTTCATCAACATTTCAGAAATGGAACTTTAATAGAAAGAGTCAAATAGCACTTCACTTGTAAGTTATTAGTCATAAATACCTGATCAGAATGCTCCAGGAAGGCCCTCTCTAGGTCTTGCTTCCCTGCCACAGCAACTATTGTGTATTGTACATTGTCACAATGAAACAACGCCTGCAGAATTTTACAGGCACACAAAGCATCTACATCATGCCCTACCAGCAGAAGCACTCTCTGAAATAAGAGAAATATATTATTCATTTATTCCCTACACACTGCTAGGAGAAGAGAGCTGCTCTAAACAGCCACACAACTAACTTAATCCCATACTTGAAATCTAAAACCACAAAATTGTATTTTGAAATATGTAAGTTCTTGTAGACTCACTATAAAGTTTACCACACAGAAGTCTTGTGTGGAGAATAAGTTATGCTCGTGTAGGATTAGAGTTCTGTGATAAATTATTTATAGCACAGAAGCTCATGTGACGGTAAAGCATTCCAATCCTTTAGTGTGTGAGGAAGAAAGAGTGTTTATATACATTCTTTTTAGCATAGGGAACCTGAAATTAAGGTCATGATTATTTTCTTGTATTAGTTCTGTGAGCTTTATTGATGGCGACAAGATTGTTATTGATTTTATATAGCATATGTGGCGGGTGTTGTATCTTCTTGTTTTGCTATTAAATTTAGATTTTTAGTCTGCCATACAGAACCTGGCTGCTTTTTGTTTATCACCTAATGAAATAAAGTATAAATAACTGATTTAACGTCCCGATTGGGACAGTTTGAGAGGTTTTTTACAGTGCAGGTATCCCATCTAAGTTTATCCTTACAATTTACATGCACTGTATTTAAAATCATTGGGACTTTATCTTGGAGGATTTGTTGGTCCTTTTTATATTATCATTAGCTAGCCTAAAACTGTTTTCATTTAAAGAATAGTTCAGTGAAGTTACAAGTTTATCTTTATCCAAGGCTTTTGAGAAAGAGGACTTTGAGAAACAAAATGGATCTTTTTGAATAAACAGTTAAGATATTATGCTCATCAAGGAATTTCATCAAAAATCTTATTCAGGTTAGGTCTATAATTAGCTGGGTTTTGATCACCCTTTTAAAATCCAAGCTTTTTCCACTTGTTAGGATAGTACCATTATCGACAGAGGTTTAAAACTCTGTCTTATCTTTTTTGGTAGAAAAGACTGGTGTTAGTCTTAGCTTTTTTAAACAGTTTATATTTTTTCCTGCAGAGACGGCGTTGGATACGGGTAAACCAGGCAGATTTAGTTTAGTTGAGGTAAATTTGAGGCGTGTTTTTATCAATAATCAATTTAATTTCTTGTTCAAAGAAATTCCATTTTTCATCAACATCAATGGAGTAATTGAATTGAGTAAGTCTAGCTTTTTTTCTATGGAAGAATGACATTTGAGGTAACAGCTGGTGAATTGTTAGTAAAAACAAGATCAAGGATGTTGTTATCCTCACATTCTTAACAATTGTTAGTGTTTCAGTGCCAATAATGACATCTGGGTCTTTTTTGATAAGACCTTCCACAAAGGCCGTGTTGTTTGAACACTCTGAAAGTTGATAACAAGAAGTTTTAGAACCTTTTTCCCTTTTGGGATTTGTTTTTAATTTGACATCAGGGATGGTGGTTGGATATTTTAAAGCCAAACATTCCAAACAAAACCAATCATCAGATGATGATGCAAAGAGTATTGTATTAGCTGCATTACTAATGCCTGCACAAATTAACAGATTTGTTGCCATTAGCTAGCCTACTTCATTTTAAAGGATTAGTTCAGTGGTCAAGCAAGTTTATCTTATGAGAAAGAGGACTTTGAGAAACAAAATGGTAAATAAACCATTCAAAAATTTTATTCCGTTAAGGAGATATCCAAGTTTAAAACTCTGTCTTATCTTTGTAGAAAAGACTGGTGTTAAACTTTTTTTCCTCACATTTTCAATTATTTTCCCTAAAACTTTCTTCAGGTGTAAATTAATATAATTATCCTTCCAAAACTTTGTCTTGCTACTTTCCTGACATATCCATTGGTTTTTACGCTACAAAACTTAAGGACAAAATATACTAGAATACATAAAGAATTTGAAGAATCTGAGGCAGTGACATCACAACTAATCTGATTTCATTCGTTTCTACACAAATGATACCAAGCTTTAAACCTAAATATCTCCTTAAAGGAATAAGATTTTTAAATGCTCCCTTTACCATTTTGTTTTTTTAAGTCTTCTTTATATCATTATTAGATAGACTTGCTTAACTCCTGAACTAATCCTTTAACAGTCTTTACAGGCAATCAAGTGAGCGAGTGATCAATGAAACTCACTTAACTTAGTTTTGCATAAAGAAAAACCCTTTCAGTTAGCGAATTTATATTTGATTGTGTGCAAAATCGAATTTGATTTATAAAGTTAAGCTCCTGTCGACAGTTTGTTACTAGAGTAAACAAACATGATTTGTGGCTTACAGTCAAGACTATATTTGAATATTGTTTATGTGTTCAAATAGGCCAGCCACTTTGGACCAAGGCCTGTTTAAGAAACAAGCAGCCAAAATTATATTTTTATGAGATCATTTTGTACCCTTTTTAAACTAAGGCCTATCTAAATGGATAATGAATAATGATACATATGGGCTACAGCCTACAGATTGTTTAGTCAACCAAAGAAATCAGTATTCATCACAGACTAAGTTATCAAGTAACTGACAAAATGGACTTGGCCCCTGGTTTGACTTAACTGCAGAATCCAACGCATTTATTTAAAGTATCCACTATGCCTCCATAGGCGCAGTCGCTAATAATAATCTTCACGTTGCGTTGTTTTTTGCGAACTACAATTAACGTTAGGCCTAGGCTACGCCTGCAAACAAAGGACAAATTCCTACTCCCATCACGAGTACGACTAACGTTAGGCCTACAGAGATAGGACAAGTTCAGACTAGACCCTCTGTCATAAAAACAAAGCACTCATAAAAATTAAGACTTCTGTTGACTCAAAATCAACTACGACTCCGCCTTCGAAATCATGAAAGAACTGCCACAAACTTAATTGTATCCAAATTTTAATTTGATATTCAAGGGTCTTACCTATTTACGATAATGTCGCGCAACTAGTTATTTAAATGTACAATAGTTGAATTCGTAATCACAAAATGCTTGACAGTTTAGGTGATAGGCCTACTTACGTTGTGCATCACTACATCGTAAAACTGTGTGCGAATATTAGTGATAAACATACTCCAATTTCCAGCTTACTGTTCAAAATAGTATACTATTAAGTCTAACTTTTGAGTCCGTTGAAATTAGGATAACTCATTGCCACCTAAACTTAACGTAGTTTTGTGTTTGTGTGTGTTGTGATTTGTGTTTCGCGCGGGATATTGTCGAAATTTGTCTATATGCGATGAATGTGTTACAATATCTGGTTGGTGAAAAGTTGAAATTATTGAAAAATTAACCAATCATGGGCCGCCTACGAAACACTTCTAGTAAAGTAAATGAAATTAAAAGGACGTACGTACACTACAAATACAGACATGACAAGCTGACAGAACATCTGACTTAGTAATCACAAAGCGCAGTGAATGATTTTTGATATATATATATATATATATATATATATATATATATATATATATATATATATATATATATATATATATATATATATATATATATATATATATATATATATATATATATATATATATATATATATATATATATATATATCTATCTATATATATATATATATATATATATATATATATATATATATATATATATATATATATATATATATGTATATCTATATATATATATATATCAATATATATATATATATATATATATATATATATATATATATATATATATATATATATATATATATATATATATATATATATATATATATATATATATATATATATCAATATATATATCTATATATATATATATATATATATATATATATATATATATATATATATATATATACATATATATATATATATATATATATATATATATATATATATATATATATATATATATATACAGGAATATGATTTTTATATTTTTTTATGACCAAGATGACGGGCTAAAAGTGTTAACATTTATCTTCATAAATGTTTTAACCTCTTTTGCTTAGTTTTCAAGAGAAATGGTATATTTCTATGACTAACACACTGTCATAGCCTCTTTTTTTTTTAACATACTAAGATGTGGCAAGTAGCCACCCCTCCCCCCCATCCTTTTTATCCCCCGATTTTTTGACCCCCCCTCCCCACTAAAAAGAAAAAACCCTATGAAATCAATATAATATTATAATAAATTAAGAGATCTTTTCTTTAGAAATTCTTTAATTTTTTCTCATTCAATTTTCGTAAAATTACCTTAGGCTAATTTTTGTAAAATTTGCTTCAAGTTTTGTAAAATTTCTTTAATTTTATGAAATTTGCCTTAAATATTTGAGAAGTTATCTTCAATTTTGGGAAAAATTTCCAGAATTTTTGCCAAATTTCCTTCACTTTCATTAATTTTACTATAAATTTCGTGCAATTTCCTTCATTTTTGTTTTTCAATTTTTGAGAATTTGTCTTAAATTTTCAGGAAATTTCCTTTAATTTAATAAAAAAAAAGATTATCATTTTTGTAAAATTTGCTTTGATTTTTGTGAAATATTGGTCAAATTTGCTTCAATTTTCGGAAACATTTCTTCAATATTTGAACAGTTTTCTTTAATTTTTAGGAAAAATTTGTCAAATTCCCTTAATTTTCATAAATTTGTTTTAATTTTGGTGATTTTCGTGAAATTTTTCCAATTTTCATTTTCAAATTTTGGGAAATTTGCTTTAATTTTCGTCAAATGTTTTTTTTCAATTTTTAAGTTTTCTGCATTTCAGGAAATTTTGTTCAATTTTTGGGAAATGTGTCCAAATTTGACAAAACCTTTCCAAAATTTTTACGCACACCCGCCCTATAGCCACTTCCTCTGAAAAGTGCTTTTAAATGTATGAAAATGCATGATTCAAATAATGCGCAGACTTGATCAATTATGTGGAGAAAAACAAAATATATCTGTTAAGCATGTTTTGCCCCCCCCCCCCCTCCTTCCCCTACCTTCACTCCAGATTAGAAGAATTGCAATATCATCATCATTTGAAAAAAGCGCCCCTTGAAATACGGACTGGACGAAACTGCCACTGTCATTTTCATCCCGTTTTCAAGGGCATTCTTTCAACGAGTTGATTATGTATCATTACGCAATCATTTAACCACAAACTTTGTGAAAGTACGAAGTGGGGAACATGTCAGTGTCAAGAAATCGTTCGTGCGGTTACTAGAATGCCACAGGCACAGAAACCAGGATAGAGTAGTGTTCAAGGGGCGGAATCTGAATTGATAACTTTAACAGTAAACATGTAGCAATTTCTATTGTTGAAGATTATGCAGATTACTTTTTGAGCATTAGCTGATCAAAGTTTAAATAGTTTTTAAATTCATGCGAAATTTGTGATATACAACTATTAGAAGGGCTTAAAATTGTATGTAATTTTTAATGTTTTTTCCTAAATCATGTAATGGGGACTAGTTTTTAATATTTGAAAGAACACCTAAGTTTTCATCTCTAAATGGACACTTTTTGAACTTTACAAAGAATGTAAAGGAATGCACGTCCAGGGGCGTAACTTACGGTGGTGTTACACTTTCCTAGAAAAAAATTCGTAAGGCATTTCTTATTTTGACTAAATTCGGGGGGAAAATGGCTCAGTATTGAAAAATCAATTGTAGGAAAATTTATCTGCATGGTTATTATTTCATATTTTATTTAGACTGTATTTTGAAAATGTTCTGGATAATATCATAATTGTTTCATGGCCCTACCAGCCCCGCGCGCCTCACTGCCCTTCCCCCAATTAACCGGACATCGATCTTAGTTGGGCAGAGATGTTGAATGTTCGATGTACTTGTATCAGAGTATATTTCAGTCATGCCCTGACTCAGATATCAGAATCATGTCCTCCCAGCTTGGTATCAATCATGCCCGAATCATCTATCATAAATCATCTCTATTCAACTCTGCATGATTTGTGTTGATTTTACCAGGCCCCATTGTAGGGCATCAAATAAGAAATATTCAGAGCTTACGGACATTCAAGGCTTCACCAGTGAACCCCTGCACAATTTTTAGGAAAAATTTCTTCTTTGCCTGTCTAGGAATGGTAACCTTTTAATGCTTATCGTGATGGATTTTTAACATGAGAATTTAATTTTTTATTCCTATCATCACTTCAATTTTCGGAACTTTGTCAGTTTGTTTTAATTTGCAGCCATTTTGGGTCATCAAAGACAAGAAATATTTAGTTTCCGGGAGCTTTTCCCCTGATCCCTTCCAAGGGCCTCTCTTGGATTACTTTGATTTGCCCCAGATTCCTACGATTTTTCATTTACATTTTAGGGCATCAAAAACTAGAAAACTTCATACCATACTTTTCAATGGAAGATGCTCATCTGCCTGTTTAGATTTTAACAGTTTAACATTATGATTTTAAATTGTCTTCTTTTCATCACTTAAATTTTCAAACTTTGTGTTGATTTTTAGCCATTTTGGTGTAACAAAACCAAGAAATTTTCAGAATTTCTGGCGGCTTCGCCCTTTGAATCGCTACCAAGGTTTGGCCCCTGCACGCCACCAGGAGTCCTTAAGGCAGATATGCTATTTTACAGTTCCATGTTTAGTACTTGAGTACTGTGTTCCAAGCCTAAATGGTTGGGCCCCGGCATCCCATGGGAGGTTCTTTTTCCAATTGTTCTTTACTGTGTCATTCAGGGAACGTAGAAAGCGGGGAGCCATGACCCCAATAATTTTTTCAGGTAGCCTAGTACCATTTTGCTTCCCCCTCCCCTTCCTCTCTCTTCCTTAATAATAAAGGTCAAGTGATTTTGAAGAGTCAGATTCCATAGCTTCTTTTCCTCCGGAAATCTGAAATTTTTGTAAAATTTTCTTCATTTTGGTGCAATTTACTTCAATTTTCGTGCAATTTCCTTCATTTCAGGAAATTTGTTTTAATTGTCGAGAAGTATCCATCACTTTTCGGGAATTTTCATTCAATTTTCGTTAAATATCTTTCATTTTTGTGAAATTTGCTTCAATTTTTGTAAATTTCCTTCTTTTTCGAAAAATTTCTTCAATTTTCGAGACGTTATTTTTCATTTTCCTTAAATTTGCTACAATTTTTGTGCAATTTCCTTCATTTTCGGGACAATTTCTTTAATTTTTGAGTTGTCTTCAATTTTCGTAATATTTCCTTCAATCTTGTAAAATTTGCATCAATTCTGGGGAAATATTCCCAAATTTTACCAATGATTTTATGAACCGCGTTCCCCCCACCCCCATTACAAATAGTTTTTTGACCGTGATAAAGACTCATAAATTTTGGACTGAGGTTTGTTGAGACTTACACCACTCACTGGTGTCATTGTACACATCGTTTATAAGAAAGTCAGGCAAGTGCAACTTTTTGTTGCTCAAATTTGTCTTTCCCCCCCTCCCTCCTTCTCTTGAAGTCTAGTTACGCCCTGGGCACGTCATCAGTCTATGACAAATATATTATGCCTTCCATGGGCCTTCATAAAGATGCCGCTCTAAAAAATTTGGAATAGCCCGCATACTTTACCAAGGGCCTATTTTAAAAGTTTTTACAAATATAAACGGGGTAAAAAAAGTAGGCAGCTGTGAAAACATTTTCATTAGGAAAGTACAAAAAATAAAGTGTAATAGTTCTTTGGTTTGTGCATGAAACATGTAAAACTTCACAATGAAGGGCAAATAGGCACTTATTTTCTCTGAAAGAGTGAAAAGGGTACTTTTTTCCTGAAAAGGCACACATTTCTCATGTTCTCTGAAAAAGGGCACATTTTTTCTCTGAAAAAGGGCACTTTTTAAACTTTAAAGAAAAGTGGACACATGCTCCCCAATTCCACCATCTGTGTTCAACTGCTTTTAAAGTGCATATTATTTCATTATGTGACCTATCATTCTGCTTTTGGTATCGGACAGCAAGTCTCTCCTCTAATTCACTGTCTAGAATCTCAACTTTCCTTCTGTGTTCAACAGTTTGCATGCTGACATATCAAAGCTTGGAGCTTATCTTCTATTTCTTATGATCAGATGATTGACTGATTGAATATATTTATTCACTGTAAGATCATATTTGCATGCACAAATGTAAACAAATGATGTTGTATATCTAAAAAAGATAACAGACAAGAAATAAAACCAAAAATAAGAAGCAATATCGCACAACTGACAAAATGATCTGCACGATGAAAAGGAAAGCACTAAAAGTTTAACCAAACTGGGGAGAAACTTATTTCCATAATGATCCTGATGATGAGTCCATTTTAAATGTGAACCCTTCCTTGTGCAGAGGCGGTGTTCCCTCACTAGTTTGCAAAGTACCCTTTTCAGAGATTAAAAATGTTCTTTAATTATTGAAAATTGCCTCTAAATCTTTTCATAGAAGAAAGTAACACAAGCATCACTGGAGATGTCAGAGACTCCTCATTGTTTTTCCCTATTGGTTAAAGCTTTCAATTCTGCCTTACTCTTATTTTCTTGCTGTTTATAAGTTTAAATAATACTTTGAATAGGCCTTTGCCAGAGCGTTAAAGCCATGCAAAATTGCAATAATGGGGGCACCTTTGGGGCCTGGGGCAAAACTTATGTCCCATTCCATTATTTTTGCAAAGCTTAAGTTTCTTTTACATAGAAATTTTTGTGAAATTTCATTCAATATTCGTAAAATTTCTTTCATTTTTGTGAAATTTGCTTCAATTTTCTCAATTTCTTTCATTTTCTGAAAAATATCTTCATATTTCTAGTTGTCTTTCATTTTGTAAACTTTGCTTCATTTTTCGGATTCATTCAATTTTTGTAGAATTATCTTTTATTTTTGTGAAATTTGCTTCAAATTTGCCAGAGCGTGGAAGTCATGCAAAATTGCAATAATGGGGGCACCTTTGGGCCTGGGGCAAAACTTATGCCCGCACCAATATGTTTTGTAAAGTTTAAACTTTCTTTTACAGAGAAAAGTGCATGTATTGCTGAAAAACTATCCCATTACAAGTCTTCTTGTTCAGGTTGGAGAAACTAACACAAATATTGTTAAAAGATAACGTGATTTTTTGTTTGTGTGCTTGCTGTTTATTTCTAGTTTCACCATTCAGAGAATTTATATTGAATGGCGTTGTGTTTTTTCCTGATAGTTTCAATATGCCTCTCTGTTTGTGATTTGCAAGAACAATTAAAAAAAAAAACCAGGAAGCAAACCAACAATAGTTTAATTAGTAGGTTACTTTTTTATTTGAAACCTGGGACAAAAGTACACATGTGATCTCCTTTTCAGACTATGAGGCGAAATTTGGCTTTGCTCATATTCTACAATATTAATTGAATTCCATTGATTTTAAGCAAGAGAATTGTGGATTATTAGACTAAAATTAAAGAAAAAGTGCTGAGCAAAAAGTGAATCTCAGAGGCCTAGTCTGCTTTACTACTATCCAATCATGTATGATGGAAACATGACTTACCATTGCAAGTTGTTGCTTGTATCTGAAAATATGATCTCCCCATCCGAGAACACCCACAGGGTAAATTAATATGCTGGCTATGCAATTATAAGCAATGCCCATGTAAATTTAATGCAGCTACTTATCAAAACTATGTGATAAATATTGACACCACCTCCCAATAAAAAATGTCCATGCCCTTAAAAATCTAAGATGTGCCATAAACTTTTAAAAAACTTTTGAAAAATGTTGACCTCTAAAAATCTTGAGGTCTAGTTGATTGCCTTACACTAGTTTCAAAAACATGCTTAAAATCATATCAAATCTCAGAGCAAGAGGCCATGGAAGAAAACTGGTAGTTATCATGACATTCTTGTTTTTTTTTAGCAAATATAGATTTCTTAGTGCTTTCATATTAAAAAGAAAATTCAAAATATATTTCCAAGCAGTAGATACAATCAGCTTGATGATTTTTAAAGGATTAGTTCAGGGGTCAAACATGTCTATCACATATAAAAGAGGACTTTAAAAGAAACAAAATGGTGAAGAAAGCATTGTAAAATCTTATTCTGTTAAGGAGATATTCAAATTTAAAGTTTGGTATCATTTCTGTACAAACGACTGAAATCAGACTAGTTGTGATGTCACAGCCTCAGATTCCTCAAAGTCTTTATGTATTTAAAAAAAGTTTATTTAATTTTTTCACTATTTAAATCATTTTTGCTCAAACTTTCTTCAGGTGGTATATTATAAATACCCTTCCTAGATTAAGTTTTACTACATTTTTGACATATCCCATGGTTTTTAAGCCACAAAATCGCAAGACAAAATATGATAGAATACATAAAGACTTTGTGGAATCTGAGGCTATGACATCACAACTAGTTTGATTTCAGTCGTTTCTACACAAAAGATACCATACTTTAAACTTAAATTTCTCCTTAACAGAATAAGATTTTAAAATGATTTCTTCACCATTTCGTTTCTTTTGAAGTCCTCTTTCATATAAGATGGACATCTTGACCACTGATCTAATCCTTTACCACAGTGGTTTGAAAAATAAGCAATACATCAACAATGTTAAGCTCCTGTTCTATATTTTCTCTCTAAAAACATTTCTGTACAAAAAATACAACTTTTTCTATTCTTGAAAAATCAAAAGTGTGACAAAAATCATCAGTACTTAAACAATTAGATGACTGTCCAGTCTCATTGGGCCCAGTCATGTAACTTTGAATGGAAAATACAGATCCAGCATCTGCTAAAAGTTTAAACCACAGCAGAGTGGGTCTGAGAAAGCATCCTGAAATTCTAAGTAGTTTCCCAATTCCTATTAATGTCCATATCTGAGAGTCAGCATTTAGTCTGAAACCAGGGCTTTGATCCAAGTCCGGTCCACAACTGGTCATTTACCACTTCAAGTCTTAGAATGAGTCTCAATCCCAGGTTGGCAGGTTTAATATTTTAAATAATATCTGAGTACTTACAAAACAAAGTTTTAATTCATAGCAGTTATCATAAATCAATGTCAAGAGAGGCATAAAACATAATACTGTCCCCAATGTTTTTGTTTATTCTCCAACAGAGATCAATTGTTGGGACTCATGTTACTCACATACTTACAGGTAAATCACCTGTAATCTCCGAGTTATTGCAAGTCAATGCTTGAAGAATTGTTAATGCATACAAAAGTTGTGAATATAAAAGAGAAAAAGCCCAAATCTTTTAATGTAATTTTTGAAATTTCTGTCCTACTTATCAGTCACTGAAATTTATCAGACTATTTCCTTCTTTTAAATGTTGATTGAGAATGTGATGTATGTTGATTGAGAATGTGAATGTTGATTGAGAATGTGATGTATGTTGATTGAGAATGTGAATGTTGATTGAGAATGTGATGTATGTTGATTGAGAATGTGATGTATGTTGATTGAGAATGTGATGTATGTTGATTGAGAATGTGATGTATGTTCAAAACCTCTTGGTCATATCAAACTGCTCCCATTCAAATAACAATTGTGAATTTGATGGCATATAATTCAAACAAAATTTGTATAATTTATTATAATAAGACCTTAACATTCAAAATCAAGTAAAGTGGTCATGTAAAATGGTCAAGTAAAGTGGTCAAGTAAAGTGGTCAAGTAAAGTGGTCAAGTAAAGTGGTCAAGTAAAGTGGTCAAGTAAAGTGGTCAATTAAAGTGGTCAAGTAAAGTGGTCAAGCAAAATGGTCATGTAAAGTGGTCAAGTAAAGTGGTCAAGTAAAGTGGTCAAGTAAAGTGGTCAAGTAAAGTGGTCAAGTAAAGTGGTCAAGTTTAAACATGTTTTGATAAATCATTTTGCTATTTTCATGGTTTATTGCATATTTTTGTTTTCATTTAAGCTCAAGTTGCAGCTATTTGCCCATAAAACTCTAGATCTAACGGGTAAGTTTCTTATGGGACGGAAAACTTCCTATTTTGATAAATGGACTTTGCTGCTCCTCTTCATGGGCATTGGAAGATCACAAGAAGTGGGTCAATTGAGGGGCACTTCCTGGTCCTTGAGCATCTCCTATCTATAACTTTGTTGCCTAAGTAGGGGCAGATGCACCTCTTTGGCAATTAACCATCCTCATGGTCCTCTCTTTCTCTGTGTTTCAAGTGGTGCGGCTCATTTGATCGATGCAAAGCCTCTGCAGGATCTATCTCGCCTGGATCGTCATAGATTGTTGTTATCACAACATCTTCTTTCCGCCTTTTCTTTAAGTATGCTGGCTTCCTGAATAACTTTTCTCCATGATATCTACAAAACAAACATATGATTGCTGGTATTATCTCGGTTCATTTTATCAATTGACCAAACACAGAGCACAATTATAAAAATATTTATAAACAAACTAAAATTTGAGACTGATTCAGAATTTAAGCAGATATAAGAAAATATCCAAGTACCTGAAACTCACAAATAACGTTATCAAATGTAAAGTAAGAGATACACATTGGCTGATACTAACATGATATATTTAGCTCTATGCAAATAATTGTTAGAGCAGATCATGTTCCTGTATGATTATGAAGATTAATGCTTCCCTCTTTGGCACACCATCTTCTCTAAAAGGATGTATGACAACAAGGGGACATTTTTGGAGACACAATTATTGGTGGCACACATATATCTCATCTTTGCATTTTGAACCAAAAAATGCAAAACAATGAGCTATGAAACAAAATGGTGCAAGATGAAAACGTCCAATTATAATTTTGGGCAGAGAATTTATCGTTGAGGAGAAACCATATAAATCTACATTCTTAATTCATTAATGGAACAGGAGCTTCCAGTGACCTGTCCAAGCAAAAGTTAGGAGTAAAACCTTTGAAGAAAATGCAATATGTTTCCAGCAACACAAGTGTGAGTCTCAACTTGGAAACAAATGACAGGAATTACAACTTTTACATGGCTATGACATGTGGCAAGAACATTACTTAGAATAGCCAAGTGACATATCTTCTTCTAATAATTAATCATGTCAATGTCTCCGTTTTTAATCTAAAATGGTTCACTCAATATGAGTATTGCTAAATACACATTTCATGAAAATTGTTGGGACAACATAATACAACCATTGAAAATTGTACCATATACAAATCGACACATGGACCCACAGTAGATTCATTATCACATCAAAATAAACTTGCTAATTTGTTCATATTTAATCCAAACCACAAGTGGACATAATTAGACAAAACAATTTATTGAATGAAAACAAAACAATGCTATAAATTTTACCAACCCTAATCCTCTTTTATCCTGTGAAGACTGTCCTTCATTGTCCAGAGCTGTGGAGATGCCTGCATATGACCAACCAAGGCCTTGACCATCTTTCCATCCCATGTTTGTCATAACTCTTCTACCAATGCCCTACATATCAGAAATGATATCAATATCAAAAATTTTCCACAAAGAAGTTTGTCATCAAAAATGAAATAGTTATCAAGGGCATTATGATCCACTATCCAATAAGTTAAACTGTGATGTAACCATTACACTCACAGAAAAAGATTTTCCAACAGTTTTCTATTTATATAATAATATAATAATAACTAAACTTATTAAGCGCCAAAATCCAGAAGAAAAAAAACATCTCTTCACAGCGCTGTACAAAATTTATGACGACAAAGGTATTCTGAACCATAAACTGAAAATAATTAGAGCCCAGGATCCTGAATAAAATGATATTAATAAGTAACCAAGAATTACCATCTATTTAGGAATGAAATGGAATTTAAAAATTCATAAGGCATAACTGAGAATTCCTAAAGAGACATTCATTGTTCTATTTTGTACAGTAGGTAAGCCATTGACTTTTTAAAAGATATTTGAGAAGCTGAGGAAATTCCACTGCAAGGAACAACTTACTTTTAAGAGTGGTATATGACATTAAAAAATTGCCATTTTTGAAACCATACTTTAAAAAGTGTCAAACCTTTTTCACACTAAGATTGATTAAAAATATAAGTTTTAAACATCATTTTATGTTAAACAGTACTTCTTTTATCTAATTATATTAAAACAGTCTAAAATCAAAACAAAAAACATTAGATATCGCTTGCATGATTAATTTTTTTCCCATTCTACATCACAGTGGGCATAGCCAGAAGGGGCCAGGGGCAATGCCTCCCAGTTACATATTCCTGCCCCCTCCCTTTCCCTGAAGTTTGTAATTCAAAATCGAAGTAGTCATGATGCACTATCCAAAAACTTTGATGTAATATTACAAACAACCTTCCTGGTTGGATACTTTCTTGAGGAAAAATTAGGGAAATTAATAAAATAAAACTGTAAAAATCAAATTTGTTAAAACTTAAGAAAAATTAATTTAAATTATTGCAAATTTTTGCAACATTTCTCAAACACTGAAGGAAATTTCCTATAAATTGAAGAAATTTCCCAAAAATGAAGGAACTGTCTCAAAAAAAAAGAAAATTTACCAAAAATTGGACAAGATTTCACAAAAATAGCAAAAAGTTTGATGGAAACTAAATCAGTGCCATTTTCCCACTTTTAACCAGGAAATTGTAGGGCTTCTTGCCATCTGGGGTAACCAAAAATTAATATATTAATATTTGGGTTGAAAGTATTTACCTTTTTAACTTTGCCCACCTCCCTCCCTCCCTAGAGAGGATTGTTGCTCACTGACAATGTAATCCTGGCTACAACACTGCTACATCAAAAACTGTTAAAGACTATCAGAGTAAATGTAAAGATTCAATGATTCCAGAGGAAGGTTAAGTATCAAGAAGCAATTATCTCAAATGTAATGATATAAAACCTTTATGTAGCAAGATCCTTGGGCTTCAAACATATCACAGGTAGACATGTGTTGTGAAATAGAACTCTTTATTGTATGACTGTCAACAATCATTTACTCAGGGACGTAGGAGACCTCAAATTATTGGTGGGGCAAAAACGGTTACGTAACGAATATGATCGGTACATACATAATGATATAAAATGTAGCTTTACCTATATGTCTTACTGTTATGGTAACCCTCCCCTAGCCCCCTCCCCCTCCCCCCCCCTCCACCCCCACCACCACCATATCATCAATACAGGGGCATGTCCAGCTTTTCATTTTTAGGGGGCTTAAGCCCTATAAAACATATTCAGGCCCCTGACACAGGTTTAAGATTAAGGAGCCAGGACAAAGGTGTAGGAAGTTGGGGGCATCCCCTCTTCCAAACAGTTCTCCTTCCCGGTTGCGTGCTTGTTTCCCAGTTGGGAGGATAAGATATTATCAAAACATAAAATTGCCAACATTTGCTTAAAATTTCTTGAAATTGACAGTGATTTTCAGAAATTGAAGAAAATTTCCAAGAAATTATATGTAGAAATGCTGGAATTTGAAGAAAATTTTACAAAAAGTGAAGAAGATTTTTTGAAAATTCATGAAAAATTCATGAAAATTGAAGCAAATTTCCTGCAAATGAAGAAAATTTCTTAAAATTCAATGAAATTACCTGAAAATTAACCAGTACAATTTGTATAACCAGTGATAAATTTTAAGTTTGAGGAAGAATTTACAGTTCTTTAACCAGTGTGGGATGACCCTTTCTACAGCCCTTGCTAAGACATTGGACATTGCCCATCAGGCAAAAAGGTAAAGACCTGTATATTGTTTTGAAATTTGTATTTTTAAAGGGATGGGGGGAAGGGAGGGCTTGGCACCTTTTTCTCTATCTTAAGGCATTTCGTTTGTAAATTCAGATCCAAGTTTAAAGATTTTTGATCCAAAATGAATGATTTTTGGTCTAAAATTGAAGATTTTTGATCCACAAATTAAGATTTTGGGGTCAGTATTAATTGTTAAAGATATTTGGTCCAAAATTAAAGGTAATTCAGTCGATTCGATTATAAAACATTGCCAACAAGTGTTTTTCTGTACGGTTCATGCCACACATGGTTCATTTGATATGTGTTTTTCTGTATGGTTCATGCCACACATGGTTCATTTGATATGTGTTTTACTGTACGGTTTATACCACACATGGTTCATACCACACATGGTTCATTTGATGTGTTTTACTGTACGGTTTATGCCACACATGGTCCAGTTGATATGTGTTTTACTGTATGGTTTATGCCTCACATGGTTCAGTTGATATGTGTTTTACTGTATGGTTCATGCTTCACATGGTTCATTTGATGTTTTTCTGTATGGTTTATGCTTCACATGGTTCATTTGATATGTGTTTTACTGTACAGTTTATGCCACACATGGTTCATTTGATATGTGTTTTTCTGTACGGTTCATGCCACACATGGTTCATTTGATATGTGTTTTTCTGTATGGTTCATGCCACACATGGTTCATTTGATGTGTTTTTCTGCACAGTTCATGCCACACATGGTTCATTTGATGTGTTTTTCTGCACAGTTTATGCCTCACATGGTTCATTTGATATGTGTTTTACTGTACGGTTTATGCCTCACATGGTTCATTTGATGTGTTTTTCTGTATGGTTTATGCTTCACATGGTTCATTTGATATGTGTTTTACTGTACGGTTCATGCCTCACATGGTTCATTTGATGTGTTTTTCTGTATGGTTTATGCTTCACATGGTTCATTTGATATGTGTGTTACTGTACAGTTTATGCCACACATGGTTCATTTGATATGTGTTTTTCTGTACGGTTCATGCCACACATGGTTCATTTGATATGTGTTTTTCTGTATGGTTCATGCCACACATGGTTCATTTGATGTGTTTTTCTGCACAGTTCATGCCACACATGGTTCATTTGATGTGTTTTTCTGCACAGTTCATGCCACACATGGTTCATTTGATGTGTTTTTCTGCACAGTTTATGCCTCACATGGTTCATTTGATATGTGTTTTACTGTACGGTTTATGCCTCACATGGTTCATTTGATATGTGTTTTACTGTACGGTTTATGCCTCACATGGTTCATTTGATATGTGTTTTACTGTATGGTTTATGCCACACATGGTTCATTTGATATGTGTTTTTCTGTATGGTTTATGCCTCACATGGTTCATTTGATATGTGTTTTACTGTATGGTTTATGCCACACATGGTTCATTTGATATGTGTTTTTCTGTATGGTTCATGCCTCACATGGTTCATTTGATATGTGTTTTACTGTACGGTTTATGCCACACATGGTTCATTTGATATGTGTTTTACTGTACGGTTTATGCCTCATATGGTTCATTTGATATGTGTTTTTCTGTACGGTTCATGCCACACATGGTTCATTTGATATGTGTTTTACTGCACTGTTTATGCCACACATGGTTCATTTGATATGTGTTTTTCTGTATGGTTCATGCTACACATGGTTCACTTGATATTTCAATTAATTATATTAATGACATGGACAATTTTTCTTTTTTTAGGGGGGGAGGGCTACGGCATTTTTTAGACACGCCACTGCCCCAATACGCACTGATAAATTCATAAATGAAACAACATGTTAACAAGAAAACGTTGTGGTGATTATAATATATACATTTGATTAAGTTAACAAAATCGTCATTTGTACTTCAAGCATCCATTGGCAATTGATGACTACTTTTGTTTACACAGTTTGTATTGACTTTGAGTCTAATGTAGATTTTTGTTGCAGATCTCGGTTGGTGAACTTCCAAATGTGCTATTCCTGGACTCTGTATTGCCCACAAATGTATTTGCAATACAAACCAAATCCAAAATGTCTATCATTTCTTTATGAACGTGCATTGCCATAAGATGATTCATCCTGCAGTCACTTGTTGTTGAACGTAGGTATGTCTTTACTATACGCAGAACGGAAAATGATCTCTCACTCAAAGCATTTGTAGCTGGCATAACAATGACTACTGTAGCTTTGCTATGATAACAACTTCTGACAAAAGTAGGCAGCGAGGACCATCCAAAAAATTAAAAAAAGCTCATAAAAGCTTTCATATCAAACTGACTTGAGTTAAACCCCAGTGACTTGAGTGTTTCCGGTAGTAAATTAGTTGAGTTTGTAAATAATCAACATTTACATCATCATTGTATTCTCTGGTGACTAATTCCAGCTCTGTCTCACACGGCTCACCTTGGATAGATTTGAATAATAATTGCTGAAGATCTTTGTATCTCTTAAAATCCAGTTGTCCAAACCTGTTCTTGATACGCTGGGTTATGGTGTCAAATGTCATGAAATACAATGTATGATAGTGTTCTTTTGCATCAATTGGGTAGTGATATATAGATGATGAGCCGCTTTCAAATTGAGAGGGCGCCTTCCGCTTCCATGGAAAATTTGGCTTATCAGCCTCAAGGTCTTCTATCTTCTTCAAGGTGCACGCTCAAAAGAGTTCAAATAATCAGCTCTGTCCTTTTTAAGCATCTTCACAACATCGTTAACCAAGCTGTTGCCTTTTGCAGCATCCATGTTAGGACTCTGAAGTGCGCGACTGAGATTATCCATCATTTTGAACAAGCTTTCTCCCATGGAGCAACCAAATATGAAGTCAAAGGTCAGCATCATTGCTTGCACGCCATGAATTCTCCCTTTTAATTAAGTTTCTTTCACATACGATAAAGACCACTCCCACAGCTCCATCAACTCACTATAGTTATCAATAACTGCAGCTAGGTGTTTGTGTGTGGGGGGGGGGGGGGGGGAGCATTGACATGCTTTTCTTTATTTCACATAAATTACTATTTTGCTTTAATGTAAATTGGATTTTCCCAGAAAGGTGGGTAAAACATCCTGAAAAGTGGGGGCCATGGAACACCTTTTTATCATAACGTTTTGTTAATTATTAGGGCGGGGAAGGGGGGGATATGGTGCCACCATATTTCACTGACCTTTGTATGTATCTCAAAATTCCCTGTCTTAGTAAAAACACTAGGTTCATCTTCAACCCCTTGCCTCCGCCTTTGTTCCTTTCTCATCTGGAGCAAATCTTTTGCATCTTTTGTTCCCGCACCTGTCAAAAAACAACTGAATCATTGAGTCGTTGGTATTAGAAGGCTTCTAAAATGTAAAAGTAGACATATACAAAAGCTCAGATTATTAGAATAAACACATGCAAATTGCAACCTGAAAATGATCATTTCTAGTTATTAAACTTTTTTAAGTACATAAGGTGCTTTTGATAAACTTTGAAAATTTGAAATGTGCATTCCTTTTCAGAATTAATTCTTGCCACAGATGAGTAATAACCACTTTTACAAACCAAAAGGGGGAAAAATTATATGGCAGTTGCAAATGTAAAGATCCATACATTTATACATGTCAACTGGGAAAACAACACATGCAACTATACATGTCAACTGGGAAACAACACATGCAACTATGAGGTTAAAGCCAAAATAACACATGATAGACAATCATGGGAGAACAAGAGATGCATCTGAAAAATAGTCTGGTGGCAGATGGCCAAAAAATGGGATGTTTTAAACATTTTGGTTACAAGCTTGGAGATGATTTTAATAGCTAGTTTAGGTGTATAAGAGTCTAAAAAATCCTGTTTCCTAAATATCATGTCCTTGATATGGCCGACATTTTTAATTTCAAAATGACCACCATATAGAGGATATTTTCATGAAAATCAAGAGATTCTTGACAAGTTTTAAGTAAGACAAAGATAGAAAATAGTGTAAAAATGTTGATCTAACATGAAAACAAGTCTTGACATGAAGCTATAGGAAATCTATTGCTGGCAGCTATCTTGGATATCAAAATGGCCACCATATTAAGTATATTTTCATGATAATCATATTTCCACAATAACTTTTTTAAGTAAGATGATGGTGGAAAATAGTGTATGTATATATGATCTGATATGAAATAAAACATCATAAAGCTTGTATCGTTCAGAAAACTTAGTATGGCGGCCATCTTTGATTTCGAAATGGCCACATACATAAAGAATTTGGTTTCATGGAAGAACAAATATCAAAATGGCCGCCATATTGAGAACATTTTCATGATAATCATATTCTCACATTAACTTTAATCACTCACATCTTATATGAAAGAGGACTTCAAAAGAAAAAAAATGGTGCAGAAAGTGTTCAAAAATCTAATTCCATTAAGAAGATATTCAAGTTTAAAGCTCTGTAATCCAACCACATGTCCCACATGGCATTCCTCCCTATGTCACCCATGTCATCCCACCCTATGTCCCCCAAGTCATCCCACCTTATATTCACGCATCAGTAGCTTCCCACCTGATGTCCCACCTTGGATCCCACCAGATGTTCCACATGTTCACATCCTATTTTATGTCCCACATGGCATCAAATCCCATGACCCCAAGGCCTCCTACCCTATGTCCCACCTAGACTCCTACCCTACGTCACACATAGCATCCCAACCTATGTCATTCTCTGTGTTACTTGTGGCATCCCACCCCATGTCCTACATGGCATCCCACCCCATGTCCCACATGACATCCCATGTTCCACATGACATCCCATATCCCACATGACATCCCATCCCATCCCATAGCATTCCACCCTATGTCCCTCATGGCATTCCACCATATATCCCACAGGCATCCCACCCTGTTCCACATGTCATCCCACCCCATGTCCCACATGGCATAGGCTCTATAAGAAGTCTTGTCCTATCTATCAGTCCATGATTGAGCACACCATGTATAAAAGTCTGTCAGTCCATATAATAAGTTATATGCAAATGACTTGTTGAAAAAGAAAAAAAAAGGTAGAGTCAAATAATCATGCCTTGGTGCATACCACATGGTATATATTCTATCCTATGTCCTGCATGGCCCCATCCATGTCCTATATGACATCCCTCCATATGTCCATATGCAGTCACATCCTGTCAAACTCCCTGACTGAGCATACTAAGTAAAACAGTCTTGTCAGTTCATATACTGTAGCAACTTTATGCAAATGAACACAATAATAAATGCGGAGTTTAATAATTATGCCTGATACAGCTGTTGGTGCACAAATATTTTGAACAAATTTATTTTAAACCTTCAGTGTTATGAGAGACACTTGGGGATCTCTGAAGAATTTTGGAAAATTATATCTTACAGTTATCTTAGAAGGAAATATCAAATGTTTTGTAGACTTTTTGAGGAAACTATTTTTCAACCCAACTTAAGAGTCTCTTAACATTTAGTAAGGAAATTCTAGCCTTCCATGAGGATATCTGAAGAAACTGTAACTTTTTTTGAGGAACTCTACAAAAACTTTAAAAAATTTTGAGGAATTCTCTAAAAACTTTAACATTTCTATGGATATCTCATTCAAAACTTTGGACGGCTGGACGAAATTGCCATTACATAGGTTTGCATTATGCTTCGCATGCTCACCAAAAATCTCACAAATTTCCTTTAAAAGAATTTGTGTACAAAGTCAATTTTAGAAAGGTGATCCACACACTCACTCTCTAAGCAATTGTTAATGCATTTATGGAAAATGTATTCACTTTTCTCCAAACTAAATCTTATTTTAAAACTTTATTACAACACACATCAACATCAGCTTAACACTTTTTATCTGCCTTTATCATGTATGGTGAACATGCTTGACCACACAACTAATCCTTTGAATCACAATATGGTAGAATTTTTTTTTTAACTTCAATTCTGCAATCATTTGGCAAAAATCTCACTTCCGTCTTAACTTCTTACCTGCTTCATAATAGACACTCATATCCACATTCCAGTCATCTGTCGTCCTCTCATCAAAATCTGTTGAAGAGAAATAAAACAAACCAGAATTGTGAGATAGTTTGGTTGGGTTTGTTGATGTTAAACGGCACCGCAACAGTCAGTCAAATGTGCCAAGAGGGTGTTAAAAATTAAGGTGCTTGAGTTAGGACAGAGAGGAAAGAGAGGTGGGGATAGAGGGAAGGAGAGGACAGAGAGGTAGGATAGAGGGAAGGAGAAAGAGAAGGTGAATAGGGAAAAAAGTTAAGGTAATAAAAGGAAGGTGAGAAAGGTGAGGCAGAGAAGGGAATGAAAGGGAGGTTTAGATCAGGTGGAATAAATTGCTGTTGTGGAGAAAGGTGGTGAAGTTAAAGGTAGAATTCTTCTTGAAAAGATCACAAATTGAGATGGAGGGGGAGAGGTGTGATCGGGAGTTCAGGTATATGGGACAGCAATTTACTCCTCATAAACTTACATGTCGTAGAAATGAAGTAAATAATATGGTGGAGGAGGGGGAGGTGATATGTGTCACACTATCAAATAAGAAATAATGACAAGTCAATCAAATATCTCAAGTTAAAAAAAAAAAAATGATGATTGGATGTTGATTAAATTTGCTGTGTGATTTTGTTATCACTTAAGGAAGAAGTAATGAAAATTGGGTGCCTTTTGGAACAAGGGAAGGGCAGAAATGGAGGGCGGGAATGTTTTATGGTGAGATCTGTCAAGACTGAGTTGAAACATTATAAATCACAAATAAGATATGATATAAAAAGGAGGATTTTAATTCCAGGTTGTAACGAACAAATAATTACAGATTAAAAACAACTAATCAAATATAAAAAAGAGACTTTTTAAAATGAGACTTTTAATTAAACCTCAAATTCTAAAGAAAAGAATCACGTTTTGTTATTTTTACACTTTTAACACATTCATGCCTCACAAAATGTTATCCATTGTGATCTTTGTACAGAACAACCTTTCCTTGCTACCAAAGTCAAGCAAGAATGGCCCATCTTCATCTTCAAACTTTTCTCCAGTTATTGAGGAAACCTCTGCTAAAGTCAAAATGATGAATCCAAGTAGGTGCAATAAACATTTGAAAACGATTTCATGAAACGGATGATTACATGTATGTAATTCTAACCTCCTTTTAGAGCATCCCAGTAAGCTGCATCTGTGTAGAATACCAGACCACTGCTACCCTTATCCCACACAATCTCCATCTCTTCTTCAAACAATCTCTCCTGCGTCCTCCCTTGATTGGTAACATCGTTGTGGAGTGATTCATGCCTCTCCCACTCTTCACATGAACCATCGCTATCATCATCACTCTGTGAAATAGATTTAATTAGAACATAGAAAACAAATGTGGCATTACATGGAAGTTACCTTGTAAATACCTGGGATGTCAATTTTATATACACTTGGTTTTTAAGAGCTTATTTTCATACTGTATGCCTGGTCAAAAACAGAGCTTGCCTCATAAGGGCCTTAATTTTAGTAACAAGTTCAAGGATGTTTAATAGTTACTGTACCACTAAAATTATAAAGGCAATTATGGACTTATTTTCATACAATTTTTTTAGAAAAAAGTTAAGTTATAAATGATGGATAATAAGCCTGAAAGTTCCTAATCCAACAAAATGGCTCCAAACAAAGCCTAATTTACTTTTCTTTTTCAACGAATCATTAAAGAAAAACCTTTTCAGAGTCGGACTCATCCCTCTCCTGATCCTGGGAAAACTCAGATTTTCTAGTTTTGTTTTGCTTCCTTTCCTTTCCACTGGATTCTGCTGACACTGATGCTTTGTTAACATTCCTTCCACCACTCCCATAACTTTCTGCTTCATTGTTAATCTCACGTCCAGATCCAGTTCGAACAACCTCTTCATCATAGCCTCCTTCTACAACAGTACTACCATAATCAAACGGCACATTTCCATATCTTTTATTCGATCGTCTTTTGGGGAAACTTAGTCCTAAACTGCTGATGACTTTTGGAGGTATTTTACAATTTCTAATCAATTCAAGAAAAACAGAGGTTGGTGTACCAACATTCCCACATGGCATGATGTCAGGTGGATTCATTTCTGGTAGTTTATGCAGCTCATCCAAACTTAACAATGAAAAATCTGTGTTCTCCATCTTGTTCTGCCCAGTTCCTAAATCTGCCAAACAAACTAAAATGTTAATTGAAAAAAATGATAAAAAGAAATAGAAAAATTAAGGAATGTTACAAAAACAAAATATTGAACTTTGAATAAATCTTCAGTTCTTCATAATAGGATATTCCAGTTACACAGTAGTAGAGCAATATGAATTGATGATTTGCACTTTATCATGTAATGTGTTTCATTCAAAACCAATTGGAAAAACTATCATGTCAAATCATTTGCTGCATTTACTGTATGTTCATCCTTTTGGTAAAATAAGCGAGATCACTAAACAATACAAAACTCCCTTGTCAGCCTCCCCTGCACACTTATTCCTTTTACTCCCCTTCCATGTGTAATGATGCTCTTTTACTTTTCATTCCCACCTTGCCCAACCTCCTTCATACAACCAGCTTTCTCTCCACTTTCCTCTATTCTTACATCCATTCCACAACATTCCTGACGTGATGTCATTCTTCCATCTCTTCTGGATTCATTTCACTCTCATCAACTTGCATCCATTCCCAGCAGTCAAACAAACTTCTTACAATCAACACAAATTATAGCTGGTCTGAGGAGTAATGACATAAGAAAAGTCCAGCGACTATTGGTACTCTTCTTTTCTGTGAATAAATCTAATTTGAAGACAACAGATTGTTTTACTCATGGAATAATTATTCAATTGGTTTAATAACCTTTTACCTTTTCCAATGTCTTTAAAAACCTGATATTATGACCAACTGATACAATCAGGCAGATCTTCAGCTTTAATGTACAGGTGTAACTAGTCAATGTTAAATTTCCAATTCGTTAAGACTTCTGTGGCATCAATCAGTTGATATTACTGTACATCTGGAGCATCCAAAAGATCAAACTCACAGATTGAAAGTATTACTTGTCTGCTTGACTCACACTTTTATTTATTTATTCATTTTTGTATCCAAATTATAAATTGCATTACTGCAATAGTTGAAACATTCAAAACTACTCTTTCTTTTCAAGGAGGCATACAGTAAAGTCAAACATTTTAGCTTGATATATGATAGAGAATTAGAAAAATAACTAACTTAGAAAACTACTGTAACTACCAAGTAGAATGGTAAATAACATCTGGGTTCACGTGCCCATGCAAATTGACACCCATATTATATGACCCAGCCAATTATAAAAATGGCATCTCACACTAAGTCCCACATGGCATCCCATGTACCACATGGCATCTCACCCCGTGTCCCACATGGCATCCCACCCCATGTCCCACATGGCATCCCACCCCATGTCCCACATGAAATTCCATCCCATGTACCACATGGCATTCCACCATATCTTCCACATGGCATCCCACCCCATGTCCCACATGACATTCCATGTCCCACATGGCATTCTATCATGTCCTACAGGGCATCCCATCCTATGACCCACATGGCATTCCACCCTATGTCCCACATCCCATGTCCCAAATGACATCCCACCTCATGTCCCACATGACACTCCATGCCTTGTCCCACATGGCATTCCACCATATCTCCCACATGGCATTCCACCATACAGTGTCTCACATGGCATTCCACCATATGTCCCACATGGCATTCCACCATATATCCCACATGGCATCCCATGCTATGACCCACATGGATCCCATCCTACATGAATGACCCACATTAATCCAACCATATGTACCACATGACATCCCTCCCTATGTCCCACATGGCATCCATCCCTGTGTCCCCATCAGTGGCTTCCCACCTGATGTTCCACATAGCATCCCACCATATGTTCCACATGGTATCCCTCCCAATGACATCCTACTTTATGTCCCACATGGCATCACATCCCATGTCCCACATGGCATCACATTCCATGTCCCCATAGCCTCCCACCCTATGTCCCACATAGCCTTCTACCCTATGTCACACATGGCATCCTACCTGATATCACACGCGGCATCCTACCTCATGTCACACATGGCATCCCAACATGTCACACTCTGTGTTACTTATGGCAACCCACCATGTCCCACATGGTATTCTACCGTTCCACATGGCATCCCACCCTATGTCCCACATGGCATCCCACCCCATGTCCCACATGACATCCCATAGGCTCCATAAGAAGTCTCATCCTAGCTATCAGTCCCTGATTGAGTATACTATGTATGAAAGTTTTAGTTCATATAATAACTTATATGCAAATGACTTGTTGAAATGGGGTGGGATGCCATGTCCCTCATGGCCCCCATCCATGTCCCACATGGCATCCCTATGTACATATGCAATCACATCCTGTCACACTCCCTGACTAAGCATACTAAATAAAAAATTCTGGTCAGGTCATATACTGTAGCAACTTTATGCAAATGACCACAATAATAAAGGTGAAGTTTTATAATCATGCCTGATACAACTGTTGGTGCCCAAATATTTTGAAGAATTTTAAGGTTTTAAATCTCAAGTGCTACAAGAGAGACTTAAAGATCTCTGAAGAATATTGGAAAATTATATCATTTTACAGTTATCTTCTAAGAAAATATCAAATGTTTTGTAGACTTTTTAAAGAAACTAGTCTTCAGTCCTAACTTAAGTATCTCTGAAAAACTTTAACATTTTATAAGGAAATTCCAACCTTACACAAGGATATCTGAAGAAACTTTAACTATTTTTGAGGAACTCTGAAAAAACTTTAACATTTTCTGAGGAATTCTCAAAAAACTTTAACATTTCTGAGGAAATCTCAGGACAAATCTGTGGACGGCCGGACAGCCGGCTGGACGGCCGGCCGGATGTAATCGCCATTACATAGGTTCACATAATGCTTCGCATGCGAAGCAAAAACCACATCATAAAATTTTCTTCCATTCTAAAGTTCAAAAATTGTAACATGGACATTGCCATTTTGTCAAATTTAGTGTTGAATTCATGTAATGATTACATAATTTGCCCTATAGTATATAAGCTAGCACACATTATGTATTTCTTTAAAATTCTCTTTAAATATTTCTTTCGGAAATATTTTGACACAAAGTTCTAAGGGGTTGAATCATTAATATCATACACAGTACAAATTCATAGACCCATGTAAAGGCAAAAATATTTCTTAAAAGTTTTTCGAAATTTCAAATAGATTTTAAAGAAATACATTACTATTATAATCTGTAGGCCTACTGCCAGACTGGATGTACTATTACACCATTTTGCAAAGGGTGTGTCTGCTCTTACATGTATATGTGTTCAAGTTTATATCGACAGAATTAATGTTTTAATAATTTAGAAAATATATGCTAAATTGTTTTGTATGTGAAATTTCTTCTGATGACTTTAATATATTATTCCTATCATATTACAAGAAGAAAAGCCATACTTGACCGTCTCCTTTTTAATGAATATCTGGATAAGTAAATATCAAACTTGAAACTTCTGTGATCTTATTATTGATTTAAGCCTATGGATACCTTACAAAGAATTTATCTATATTTCTGACAAAAACAATTATTTTATATTTTCATAAAGAAAAAGAAAATGTAGGCCCTAATTAGGCTTAGCTGCACGAACTTGACAACCATGCTAGCCTATATCATGATATACAAAACATTGCAAATGAGGAAAATTTAGCTGCCACAGTGCCATTTGTCATTTTACCACCAGATTTCTCATTGGTTTTTATTCGTGCAACAATACAAAGAGATGGTAGAGAATCTCCCAGCCGGTCTATCCAGTGTTTACGATGATATAATTTCATAAGTAAGTTTAAATTGTGTTGATCTGTCAATTTGATTATGCAGCAAGTGGTTGCTGATATAGGCCTATGCTCCGAGTCCAGAGACAGCTGAGAAGAACTAGATGACGACTCTGCGGCGGTATTTTGTGGTCTGCTTTCTTTGAGAATTCTTTTCTCTGGACGATGTCTAAAGTGAAAACAGTTGAATACTTTTCCCTCCACCATAGTTGAAAAATAATTCCTTAAATCTAAGGAGCGGAAACTTTGTGGAATATTTGAGACAACTGCATAAACATATTTGTCTATGGGCGCTGCCATCTTGAAAATTATGCCAGAAAGCATAATAACATTAACAAATAATTAAATATTTTTTATGATAATAATCTAGAAATACAAAAATAAAATAAAATTTGCAAATATATAAGTTTATTAGATAATTTACATCATAAAACATTTCTTTTGAGAATAATAAGTTCTATCTTAGACTTATTGTTCTCAAGATTTCTCATTTCTACTCATGGTTATAGTTTGATTGCGCAATCGTGCGTAGGTACGTCAGATCGCTTTGGAATTGGATTGACTCAGTAACCTGTTGCGTGCTTAACTTAAAAAATAGCCTAACGTTAGGCCTAGGCTATAATCAAATTTCAAAATGGTTCAAGGCAAAATGAAGACAAAGGTGAAGATTCCGTTTAAGAAAGACAAAAATAAGCACAGACATAACAAACTAATGAAGCTAAAGAAAGGAGGTAAGCAAATACAGTAACACTTAGCCTAACGTTACTTATTGTCACAACCCACGTAGGGCTAGGCCTACACGTATTGTTGTAGGGATCCACCTTAAATAAAGACCACTTTACTTTACAAGGACTAGTAACTGACTCCCTGTATTAATGCTATTCTCCTGTTACCTGACACTGCAGTGCCCAGTACAACATACGGAATTCCTCCACATCAGGAGCACAATAGAATTTAGAAATATCTAACACCAGTAACACTAGGCTAACAAAAGTAACTTTACTAACGTTAGAAATACTTCATACTCTACAGTGAGATAAACATCTCTATCAGTATTCGCTACATGCTACACACTAACTTTCAATACTGAGAGAGACAACCTAACACAAACTTTCATTGAGATTTTCATTTTGACGTATCATATGACCAGCACTTTAATAAATTATGATGGCAAAACCAATAAAGATAGTACTGACGAGCTACCAGTTGCATGACAATAATATTGTAAACTTACTAAATATATTTTTATCTCCTTATATGTACAACAAAAAAGAATGAAATTGAATGATTTTCAGAGATAATCGTTCAACTTGACAACTTTGTCCATCAGACTCGCGACGGGCACACACAAGTAACGCACAGCTCAGACCAGATTACACTGGCGAGTGTTAGTTTCAGATAATTTGCAATTACAATCTTCCTAAAAAGACAACAGCGCTAGAAAAAGTGTACATCACTTATTACAGGATGGAGGAGCATGTTTAATATGCAAGAAAATATTATTTGCATGAAATAAGATATGTGGTAAAACAGTTAAAAAATATTTGGGAAAAGAAGTTAGGCCTATACAGCGAAAAGAAAGTCTAGCTTAGTCAATAATTGTTCTTCAAGTAGTTCTTGCATATTTGTTTTAAGAAATTTCATGTCCATGCCATGATGCTCAATACATACAGTAAGTGTAGGAATAGGAAGGACAGGGGGAATGTGCCCCCACACAAAAAATGAAAAAAGTGCCCCTTTTGAAAATAAAAAGTGCACCTCAATTACTATCAAAGGTGCTAGAATTAATGGTAGAATTTGCAGACTTTCAAACAAATATTACAAAAGTTTCTTTTCAAAATGAATAAATAATAATAAATAAGATTTATGGATGCTCAAGGTGCCATACATATAACTTTAAAATTACAAATAAGTGTACATGAACAATAAAATAAATGAACAGTGATTTTAAATTATCTTCATATTTGCATAGACATTACACAGATGGGTTTTTAGATTTTTTTTAATGAGTTACCAGAACAAGACAACCTGATATGGAGTGTCAATCGATTTCAAAGACACAGCTTTAACAGCAAAGGATCTCTCACCCCATGTATGGTAGGATTTTGGTTCACATAAAAGAAGTTAATCACCAGAATAAAGATTACGAAGAGGAACATATATTTTCAGCAAGTTAGATATATAAACTGTGGCACGACCGTTCATCAATTTGTAAACAATTAGTAATTTTGTACATGATGCGATGAGAAACTGGAAGCCAGGGCAAATATTTCAGGATGGGAGTTATGTGACATGCTTACTTTGGGAAAGTTACAAGCCGTGTTTTAAAGACGATGAATCTGTTTGTGGGGCAGTCCATGCAGCAATGAATTTCCCATATCTAATCGAGATGTAACAAAGGAATGCACTATCTGTTCTGTCACAGTTGAGTTGAGATATTTGTGCAATTTTCCAATGTTCCGAAGATGTAAAGATGCAGTGCATTGTGATATGAGAAATGTGACTATCCATGGTCATAAAGGAGTCAAAAAAAAGCCTGAGATTGCGAGCTTTCAAAGCTGCCTTCAATGCTGCTTGGGCTCAGAGATTATATTTACTGGGTGAAGGGGGGGGGGGCGTAAGGGGGGTGAAAGCTTCATTTATTAAATGAAATGAAGACAACTGTTTTGTCAATAAAATTGTAGACCTGTCACAAAATATTTCGTTCAAACAAAAATTCTTATATTTGGGGTAATTTCCATACTCCTTACCCCAGGCCAATTCAGCCTCATGACGCATACCAACATGAAAAATGGGTGGAATTTTCCTACTGAAAGCTTATATTCAACATGTGGTATATTTTACCCATTGTTGTCAGATCTCGTTCATACTTTCAATATCCAAGCTATGTTATTATTGGTACGCATGCTACAGTAGTTGTTCGAATTAGTGGTGTATACGCCCGTGGATTCTTTTGACGCTTGGACGTTCGCAGTGTTTTCAAATAATTAGGTACATACACTTCAACGCTTTGTACAGTGAATCATCACGGAGAAGAATCGTGGAAATGATATCATATTTTAACCAATTTACAACAGCCATTGAGGTTTAAATCATAGGTGCCCATTAAGATTAAGTCTTCTTTAGTATGTTCATGCTATTTTTACATAGTAGCACAAATTTTTGAACTTTCAATGACAAAAGGCAACAGCCACAAATTCGTCCCGGAAAGGCTTATTTTAAGCCGTGCGTCGTCAATATTTGGTTTCGCTATTGATTATGTTAAGTCAATGTAAATGTTTTCCACATTGTAATTTGCATGACTTCTGAATGTGTACAGCTGATGCATATGGCTACAGTACAAAGTCATATATTATCTGACTAGTTATCACTGGGACATTTTTTTTGTGCCCAATTGCTCGTGCACGTTCGTAAAGATGCATTTCTGTGGATAACATTGCATGTTATCGTTTTTTAAGTACACAAAATGGGTCAGAATTTTATTTTATTTACCAATTTTTTACATATTCCCAAGCAAATTAAATTTTTATTTCAAGGTGAGATTGTATAAAACGTATTGAAGTAAGAATGTATGAATTTTCATGTATGTTGGTGTCAATCCGTAACCTTGGTGTCACTTTCAGTTCTTCGCTTTCCTTATCCAGCCATGTTGACGCTCTACGTCGGTCAATAATTTACCACATCAGAAACCTCTGGCGTATTCGAAGATTTATCGACACAAATACATGTCACCACCTAGTTCGTGCTTTAATCACATCCTGATGGACTACTGCAACTCACTCTTTACTGTTATGTCTCGTAGAGACTTGACAAGATTGCAGCGTCTCCAGAATAGAGCAGCGCGTCTGATATGCGGTGTTGGTAGATGAAATGAAATGAAATGAAACTGATCCAGGTCCATTGATCAGCAAACTACACTGGCTACCAATATCAAAACGGGTCACCTACAAAACACTACTCTTTATCTACAAAATCCTGAATGGTGAGGCGCCTTGGTATATAAAGGATATGATCAAGATAAGGAAAGCCACACGTGAGCTCAGATCAAGTAATGACTCCACCCGACTTCACATACCCATATCCAATTCTGCCATAGGTGACAAAAGATTTGAAATACTTGCATCCAGATCCTGGAACACTTTACCCACCCACATGAGAACTTCTCCATCCACCACAGTATTTAAAAAACTCTTAAAGACCCACTTATTTTAATATTTTTCATTTTCTTTTAATTTACTTTGTAAGCGCCTTGGTACTTTGGTGAAAGGCATATGTAAGTAACATTTATTATTATTATTATAATTATGATACTTAAATTTTAGTTGCCCTAAATTTTTAGGGCAAATTTTTTTTGAGCACGTGTTAATTCCCATTGACTTTTGCTTCAGCGTGCGTTGTTTTTTTCAATGGGCAATTTCCTATACCTAAAATCAGCAACTTTGTGGAGTGAAGCTGATGAAGGTATTGTTACTGTACCAGGCCTAGCCTAGCTAGTGTTAGTCATATCCCACAATACACTTTTTGACATACTGGTGGCGTGTATAGTGAATTATCATCTCATCACCCACATATACATATATGTGGGAATAAGATATTGTAGTCACTTTGCTGTTTACTTAGGCAAATAACTGCCTATACCTCTTACACTACATGGCCACCCCTTTTATATTAGGAAGCTGGTGGGTCCTACCAGGAGTCTCATATGATGACCTCTTATTAGGGATTAGGGGTTATAAGTTTTTGAAACAGGACAAAGTGATTTTTTTTGTCTGTCCGTGTGTTTGTGTGTGTGTGTGTGTGTGTGTGTGTGCATATGCCACAATTAATTTTGTATCACTTGGGCTATAACTGGAGAACTGTAATACACACAGAACCCAAAATTAGTGGATGGGTACCCCTGGCCTGGAACCTTTTGTCTCCTAGGTTTTGGGGTATAAAGGTTACAGGTCAAATGAAACAAGTTTTTGGTGACGGCTGTATCTTTTGAAGGAATTACTTAGTATCTTTACAAATTGCATGGGTGGGTTTAACATTCTAACAAAACTTTAGAATAATTGGAGGTCGAAGGTCAAATTTTAACTAAAAAAGTACAAGACATATGGGCCACACTCGAAACATTAACCATAGGGGTCATTAACATTATGCTTCCTACGCTGTACCCGCCATTTCCATAGAAAATTCATCCCTACAAACATACCCCGGCCTACCCTTACTTATGACTCACAACAGTCACGAGAGGAATTCCTTCCACACCTGATTTTTTATTAAGAAAGTCTCTGCCCACCTCTCGCATGCTGAAACTCCCAGCTTTTTTGGAGCAACTTTTGTACATCTGTTGTCATTAACGATCCTCCGCAAATGGTGTGGGCTTGAAAAAACCTTCCTTTGAGTGTTACGCGAAATTCGTTGAACTGTCGTTTTAACTGTGGATCGCTATGAAAACTGTTTAGAAATGACAAATCAGTAATTAACAAACGACTGATTGTCATTTCTAAACCTTTTTTGGCTTTTGCACTATTTTAAACTCAAAAAGTACAAGAAATATACCAACCCTATGTTGTACCACGATACCTTGGTACATGATGTATGTGATTTTAGGGAGTAATTATGTACTAGATTGTATATTTTTGTGCCAAAAGTCTCAGAGCTATAGTAACCCTCTTAGCTATTTCCACCACTATGCTGTATGCTTAAGGTGACGAGATCAGCAACTCAATGGATTGTCTCCTTGTTACACTTTCTATACATAGAGGTGAAGGTGTGTTGAAAGTTAGGCTACCAAACTTAGGCCCAAGGTCAATGGGGCAAAATTCGATTTAAATTTGCTATCTTACTAATTATGTTCCTTTCTTGCTTCAATTCTTATACATAGTCCTTTGAAGTTGTTTTAGTGCTCAAAAAGGCCAAATTAGAAGACCTTTTATGCTTGTTTTGGCGAAAACGATTTTCACAGTCGGACCTTCAAAGTTACTGTCACTCATATTGTAAATGTTGATGTCATATGCTATGGTTGTCGTACAGGTGATTGGCTAACAACTCATGCACATTTACCTTGATGACCACATCCATGAACTTGAATGTGGCTGTACGGGAAAGGGGGCCTATTAGCCCATAAGATCCCTCAGGCCCATAATATCCCACAAATAGATTGAACTAATAAGTTAATATTCTTATCGAACCTTGACCTCATGAATAATCAACAAAATGTAGTTCTGCTCTAAAAAGTAATGGATGAATAGCTGTTTGCATCGCTAACAGAAGACTCACAGAAAATAGATTAATTATACCACTTCCAAGTAAGTTTTAAATGGCAGGATTTTGTGGATAAACAGTACATATGTTGTGGACCTAGTAATAAAAGATTTTTAATATTTTAGTGAAGATTATTCTCAGGGAAACTGTAAAGTAAACAACAGCAATCACACAATGTCAGCAAACAGAAACGGATTAAAGTGAAAGAAATTACTGTCAAACGATGATAAATGGTTCCATAACTAGGCATAGCCTAAATTCAATTTTCATAAACTTCATCAATATCTTTAGGTTTATCAATTGTGCCAATTTGTTTTGACAATATTGCAATATTTTGACTCGATCTATAATAATTATGATCTTCAAACTTTGGTTGTGCAGTTTTAAAACAATTATTTATTGAAATTTAAGTTAACCAGGCTCGGCAAACTGTCCAATTGAAATTTGAACATTTCTTACGTTTTACTATTACAACTGCTGACTGTTTTTAAGAGCATTTGATCACGTGAACAAAATTAGATGCAGTTTCTGTATTCCCAACGCAACTCTTCTAGTGAAGTACAAACCCTATTACTATTACGTAGATGCATGCGCATGTAGTGCTACTCTTTATGTACAGCTGAGCTCTAATGGAACAAAATGTGCGGCTAAAATCTTCACAGCAAAATGCTGATGGCTGTAATGTGCAGTTAAAAACAGGAATTCCTAATGCCTGGGCATTGAGGTACTGGGGAAGGAAGCAGCATCCACTCCAGATTGCATAATTTATTTTTAGCGCGGAAGAACTTCCGCGCTAATTTTTGATTGAGAGAAGTTATTTTTATGATTTTGGTGCACACTTATAATTCTTGGTACACACTTTTGATTCTGGATGCACATCTTTTAATAGATTTTAGTTTTTTTCATTAAAAGTCAAGTTCTAATAATAACCTTCATATTGCAACTTAAGCCTTTTGTTAAATATTTGTGTATCATTTCCAAGTAGATGATTATTGGTGCACATTTTCTAGACATTGGTACACATTTTCTAGACAGGCGCACATTTTTTAATACAAATATTATCTTCCTTGCACTTTTTGCAAATTATGCAGTGTGGCATACACTGACCGAGACTGGAGAGAAAGGTATCCGTTGAGGGACAGAGCACAACAGGGAGATTGTTCCATAGACCATCACAGATGGGCATCTATCCTGGAGTAGACAATTAAAAAGTGTTGGGGGTGGCCATGTTTTGTAACACCATTTGAGGGAAGTTGAGTTGCTGGTACGGCAGCCTCATCAATGTAAAAGGGGCAATTTCAAGAGTAGGGACCTCACACAAAAGAATTTTTCAAATTCCTCTGAAAATTCTGACTTTTGGGTTGGATGTGTAACTGTTTTGTATCAAATATTTTTCTTCTTATTTTTTGCAGCTCGATACATTGCTCCTAAGAAGACGAAGAAACTGGAAATTGCAAAACTTAAAAAGGTACTGCAAAATTAAGTTTGTAACATGAACATTATATTTTGTATAGGCTTTTGTTAATCATAATAACATGATAATTATAATATGAATCAAAGATTTTAACATATTTGATTTTTGGGCATTCTTACCAGATCTTATTTTTAAGAGTAGTAATTAATTCACTTTGAACTGTTAATGGAATGTTTGGTGTTAAAGGTACCTCTAAAGGTTACCACAATTAGCAGGAAGTGACATGAATTTGTGCTTCTCAAGAAAGTCTTATTTCTTTCAACATACTGTATTGCTACCAACAAACGCAGAATTATATTAGCTAGCTGATACAAATATACTAGTGTTTACAATAATGTGGCTAATGTAAAATGTATTACATTGTCTTACAGGAATGAAATTTTAGTGTACTAGATATAATAGATAGTTTTATTTCTTTATTGAAAAAACAGACAATAAGCCTGTGGAAAATATTTTTTTGTATTTTAGTTTAATTAAATACTGTTAATTGCATTTAATTTTTTTTTTCTTCACTAAACTTCAGAGAAAAGAATGAGAAAGAATCGTGTCGCCCTTTAATGCAATTAGAGAAACTATTGATATATTTATTTTATGTTTTTTTGTTTTTCATTTCTGCTTTTTAACCTCAGGATATTGAGAAGAAAATTGGAATGACTATTGAAAGAGATATGGCAGCTATGGCTTCTTCTCAGGACAACATCTCCCTGACAATTATCTCCACCCCTTCTTCTAGCAGAGAAAACAAGAAGCCAAAGCTGAGATGAGAGGAGTCGGACTGAGAATTAAACACATGCATAACACATCCTTAGACATGAAATCATAACGGAATACGTCATTATGCCATGAAGATGCGTGATGCGAAGTTTCAGCAACAAGTCTGCTTTAAACTTAGAGAAAGTTGTTTGTAAGCCTTGAAATGCTTAAATTGATTAGAAAAACACTTGTGTATTGTCTGAAAATAAGAGTGGAAATGTGCAGGCGAAAAAGTGTAGCCTGCACAGGATGTTTTTAGATGTATATTCACACCACCGCAAAAAAAACATTCTTTACAAGTATCGTAAGTTGCAAGTGCTTAAATGGATTAGCAAAAGCTTAATGAAGTAGAAAGATACTTGTGTATTGTCTGAAAATAAACAGTAGAAATGTGCAGGCGAAAAAGTGTAGCCTGCACAGGCTGTTTTTTTTTATATATGCACACCACCCCAAACTGTTTTTCTTTTGTCATACAATTAAGCTAAGTTGTGTCTGACTCCTAAAGCAAGACACTTTACCTTCTTCAGTCTACTGAACAGTAGAATGAGTACTAGCACTGTTAATCTGCGATGGACTGGCGTCCCATCCTGGAAGAATCATGTACTCTCATCCGTTTGCGCCATGGAAACTGGGGATAAGCACTGGCCCTATTAGCCTAATGGCTCCGATGGATTTAGAACCTAAGTTGCAAGCGCATACTCCCCCTCCCCCCATGACACTTTAAAGGTATAGTTGTGCTCTACCCCTGTGCTAGTTTCATAAATGAACATCATTCTGAGAGCTTAGGTTAGCCATTTATGGATGCCATCTGCAGGGCGCTCGAGTCCCTATATCTCTTGTGCTTCGCAGGCGAGATAAAAATGTGGCAAACCTAACTTGGGATGGAAGATCACACCATACCAGACGTCACCAATTATTGTCCTTGGTAATTGTTGAAACTCATGTATTTAGGAAACCTTTTCATATGTGCCTTCTTTATTGGGTCATACTACAGTATTTTACTGTAGATATTATTACAAATGATTTCAATTCAGCCTGTGATATAATGAAATATTATACTTTGGAAAAAATCCCTTTCAACTCTTAATCAAGTATAATTATAATCTTTACAAGATAGATCTTTGCAATATAGTGGGAAAATCAACAATTGGAAATGAATATAATAGTGCAGTTGTTAATGGTTTATGTGAGTGAAATTAACTACAGTATAAGATGATGCTGTGTATATGAAGTTTTTCTTTGGCTATAATGAATATTCTCATTTGTGTAGATATGACTGGTTTGGAAAGTACTGTCGAAAGTTTGGCCCCATATCCTCACTTGTTTAATTTCGGTGTTTCTTTTTTAATTAGCATTCTTGTCTTCAAAGTTTTTTCAGGTGGTAAATTATAATCACCTTACTGGATTCTCTTTGTCTACTTTACTGCAATATCATCCAATGGTTTGAAGCCGTAAAATACCAGCTGAAAATGTAATGGAATACTTGTGGAATGTGAGTGTGTGGCGTCACAACTAATCTGTTCCTGTCGTTTCTACACAAATAAAACAGAGCTTTAAAATTGATTATCTCCTTAATGGAATAAGAATTTTTTTAATGCTTGCTTCACCATGTTGTTTGGAGTCCCCTTTCATACAAGATGGATTTTCTTGACCACTGAAGTAATTTTTGAAAGATCTTGTGTAATTTTCTCCTGAGAGGGGTACTTCCATATGTAAGGTAGGTGTATATACATGTGCCACCCGAGCAGTTTCCTTTTTTTTCAGAATTTTTGTAGTGCAGGTATCAAAAATATAATCTCTCATATTGCAGGTCCAAAAAAAATTGCATATTTTCATACTGAAGGTTTCAATAATCATAATTTTGTACTGAAGTCTTCAAAAATCACTTATTTTTGTACTGCATGTATCAAAAATCACTTATTTTCATACTGTATGTATCAAAATCATATACTGTCATACTGCAGTTACCTCCAATATCTCTCATACTTCAGTCCAATTTTGAAATCCTGAGTGGCACATATCTACCACTTCAGTATAGAAATTCCCCCTCCCCCCTCTGATTTTTCTGGGCTCCTTGCAGGTCTATCATAGGCGTAGGAAGGCTTTTTTCCTCTGGGGCGCTGAAAGTTTCAGATTCAATTCTGGCTCTCGCCCCCTCCCCCTCTTTCCCCCTCTCCTAATAAAAAAAGTATATATAAGTATTTTGTTTTGCTCCCATACATTTTTAAGGAACTCTTTGGATTATACTGGGATCCTAAGATAGATTGACAGGTACAATATTCAGATACATATGCAGGCATGTTATAGATGTTTGACTGGGTGTGTTAGATATAAGATTTATCAAAGAGCTGAAATAAACCTATCTCATTTGAAGAAGGAAAGGACAGGATTTCACCTTCAGTTCAGATCTTCCCAGATGCATGTTTTCCAACATTTCCTAAAAATTAAAGAAATATTTCCCAAAATTGCCCAAAAATAAAGGAAATGGGAAAACTGCCACCTGAGAGGATTTCTCCTTCTTGGTTGCATACTTTCTCTCTGTTTGGGAAGTAGATATTGGAAGAATTTGGCAACATTTCCTGAAATTTGAAGAATATTTCCAGAAAATGAAAGAAATTTCCCGGGGTAAACTGCCACAGGATTTTTCTTTCTCGATTGTATTCTTTCACGATCCCATTTGGGGGGGAAAATTATAATTAATTAACATGAAAATGGTAAGATTTTGGCAAATTTTCAAGAAAATGTATTCTTTCATGATCCCATTTTGAAGGTAAAATTATAAATAATATGAAAATGGTAAGATTTTGGCAAAATTTCACAAAAATTAAGAAGATTTCTTAGGAAATTACCGTTTGAGAGGATTTCCCGATTCCAGTTGTATGCTTTTTCTTAGTTAGGACTTCAAATTGGGAAATTTTAGAAATAAAGTTGGTTAAATTGAAAGGAAATTTGATAAAAATTATTGGAAAAATTTGGCAACATTTCATGATAAGCACAAACCTTGAATGGAAAACTAATTTACCAGTGCTATTTTCTACTTCTAACCTGGAATAGTTGGAAGTATAACAAAAGTGGGGGAAACTGAAGTACTCTTTACACTCTCCCTTCCTCCCTCCCCCACTCACTTTGCTTTATTCTTAGTCCCTGTTTACATCAATTTTCTTCAATCTGGGAAATTTCCTTCATTCTCATGCAATTTGCGGAATATTCCTTCATTTTGGGGTTATTTCTTTGATTTACAATAAATTTTCATCAATTGTCTGTAAATTTCCTTCAAATTTGGAAAATGCCTTTCAATTTTGGACGATTTCCTTAATTCATGCAGTTTTCTTCAATTTCCGGACAATTTCCTTTATTTTAAGGGAATTTTTCTTCTAATCTTGATAAATTTTCTTTAATTTTTAGTAAATTTTTTCAATGTTTAAAAAATTATTTTTAGGCAGTTTTCCTTAGATTTTCCTTAATTTTTATTTGATTGTTGGGAAATTTTTCTTTAATTTTAGGTAAATTTTCTTCAAGTTTTGGGAAATTTCCTTGAAAGTGGAATACCTCTTTCAATTGGGAATTTTTTTTCAATTTCATGCCATCTTCAATTTTTGGAAAATTTCCTTCATTTTTGGGCCAATATTTTTTTGATTTTCGATAAAGTTTCATTCATTATAGGGAAATGTTGCCAAATTTTACTACCATTTTCAATGATTTTACCAACATTTCCTTCAATTTTTTGTTAATAATTTCCCAATTTTCCCCATCTAGATAAAACCTTTCAGTGAAGACCTTTCTCTCTGCTTCCTGCTTATAAGTCCATGCACTCATCCCAATATGTTCCATTGTGTCAAAATCACTTGTAAAACACATCATCCCTGATTTGGTTTGGCTTGGCCCCCCTGGCATTTTATTCTGGCTATGTCCCTGATTGCACTCCCCCTCCTTCTCTATGTTTATGATAAATGTCATAGACACTGGAGCAGAGGAAAACACTTTCTCTTCCTACCTAGTTGGTGGTGAAATTTGGGAAATGCAATAGCAAAAATGGGTACTTATTCAAAAAAGTGAAGAAAAAAATGGTGAGCGGTCAGTGGCACCGGCAATCCTAAAAATGTTATCAAATTCAAAATGGTTTCGGTGTATATTTGACGTGATTTTTCTGCAATTTCCTGCTAAAGCAGCCACCAAAAAACGTAGAGCTTTCAGGGACGCGCGCGCAGTACCACCATAGGCGGTACTCATACATACAACTTTATTTATGCCCCCAATAAATTTGTTCTGGCAGTGCCACTGCAAGTGGTAAATCTCAGAAGGTTGATCTGCAATCATGGCATGAGACATCCCAACGAATGGCAATGCTTTGATGGTGGAAATCATTTGCCATCAAAATTTGGACGTAGGTTATTTCCCCTATCTCCCGACAGTTTGCGTGACACGTGCATCAGATTTTGACTTTATTTTCGGCACTTCTGGGTGTATGGTAATCTGAAAATGAGCAGCTGTGTGGCGTTTAACATTTGATTGCAGGGGCAAATCACGTTCAGCAGTGAGTAGTCTTATGTTCAAAAATCTTTCGCCAGCGTCAGTGAATATTGACAACAAAACAAATTCTAGACCTGCAAAGCAAATCTGAACTTTATAAAATGCCAATTTCGTATTCAAATGCATTAGGATAGAGCAGAATACCCAGGGCAAAATAAAAAAAGAGTAGCAAGGGGTTTCAATAATGAGAAATATTAGGTGTGCAGGACGAGACAGGAAGAAGCTACTTCACGAAGCCCCAATCGACTGTCGGGAGAAGAGAGCGGGAAGGTAAGATGTGTGCACCCGCTTGAACTTCGGTTTTCACTTCAATTGTACTCAAAATATTGTGTAAAACAAATAAAAGATGAATAGCGCCACCCCATACAAGCATTTCACACGCACGGATGCATGTGGAGTAGAATCAAATGTGGGGTTAAGTTAAATTTGCATTTGCCCTACTTGTTAAAAAGATAAACATGCGTCTATATATAATCACTTAATATAGAATAGTTGGAGACAGATAAACCCTCTCACCAATGCGGTCGAACGTGGTACTGCGAAGCTCAAGATTTCTTGTTTTTGATGCTCTAAAATGGTTGAAAATCAACAGAAAGTTCGATTATTTGATTGATGAAAAGAAAACAATTTGTATTCTAATGTTCAAAATCTACTTAAATAACCATTTGGGTTACCATTTCTGAACAGGAAGAGGGAAAATTGCGGGCAAAATTGTGGGGCTCATTGGCGAAGTCTTGCAATTAGCTTGGGTTCAGAGGCGAAGCTCTTAAAATCAACACATTTCCAAAATGTAAGTGATGAAAACTAGACATATTTGTTTTAATCTATTTATGTAATTGTAGAATTTCTCTGCAAATTAAAAGAAAATCGAGATAAATTGTGGGGTTCATGGGCAAAGCCTTGGAAGCAGCGCCGTAGGAAAGTATTTCAATTGAGGGCCAGATTTTATCATTTGCCTCAACAAATCTCAGTACCAAAATGTATAAGTCTCTCTTACCACGGTCCAAAAACTATTTGTAAAGAGGAGGGGGGGGGGGTCGTTAAAATATTAGATATATTGGTCAAATCTGGTACCATTTCCCCAAAAATTAACAATTTCTCGAAAAATGAAAGAAATTGAACAAAAAATGAAGGAAATCGCAAACAAAATTGAAGCAATTTTCACGAAAATGAAGGATATTTTACGAAAAATGAAGGAAATTGCACAAAAATTGATGCAAATTTCATGAAAATGAAAGAAATTGCAGAGAATTTGGAGCAAATTTAACGAAAAGTAAGGATATCTTACGAAAATCTAAAAAAAATGAAGGAAATTGCAAATTGATACAAATTCCACAAAAATGAAGGAAATTGCACAAAAATATAGCGAATCGAAGGAAATTTTACGAAAATTTCACGAACTGTACAAAAACTGAAGCAAATTTCACGAAAATGAAGGAAATTGAATGAAAATTGAAAAAATTTGCCTAAAATTGAAAATAATTTCTCCAAAAATGGAAGATATTATCCCAAGAATTAAGGAAATTGCACAAACATTAAAGCAAATTTACGAAAAGGGAAGGAAATTGATAGAAATTGCTCAAAAATGGCTAAGATTAGCGCAAATCCCAAATGTAAATCGTGGGGTCCTGGACTTCTGGAGCGAAGCAAGAGTATGTATCCAGGAGAAGAATTCCTGCTTAAGAGTCCCTTGGAAGGGATCCAGGGGACAAAGGTCTGGAAATTAATTATCTATGATTCCCCAAAATGTGTGAAATTCGACAGAAACTGATAAACTTTGGAAAATCAACACAAACTGATAAAATTCAAGATTTCTTCTGAAAATTGAGAAAATTCGGGCAAAATTATGAGCAGGTGGGGGCTCAAAGGTGAAGGCCTTTGGGGTGGGGGCTCAAAGGTGAAGGCCATAGCAAAGAAGGCCCTTCTTTGCTATGAAATTTGGAGACAACAACTTGTCCTCCTTTTGCAAAAAAATACCCTTCTACTTCCTTCACACTAAATCTCACTGACGTTTTGCGTAAAGCACCTTTTTTTTTTTTTTAGTGTATTAGCTTATCACTTCTTATTATTTTTTAAGCTTATCACTTCAGTACACAAAATTAATTAAAGGAACCGTACAGACACACCAGTAAATTACCTAGAAAAATCAGTCCGGAGGGGACCAAACTCACTAGACATTCCTTAGGAAGTAAGGTCCAGGGGCCCAAATTTACAGGGGGCAAAATTCACTATTACACCGGCACTTTCCTTAAATTTCGGTGAATTGTTTGACGATTTTAGGGATATTTTCGGGAAATTATTCTTCAATTTTCGGGAAATTTTGTTCATTTAGGCCTATAACAATTTTCTTCAATTATGAGGAAATTTTGTTCTGATGATGATGAATTTGCGCAGTTTTCTGGATTTTTTTTTTTCTTTTATTAGTTCATAGGTAATTTTCCTCGATTTGGCAAATTTGACCAAAATTTCAAATAATTTTATTAAATCATCCTTCAATTTGAACAAATGTTTCAGTTTCATATTAATAATTTATTAATTTGAAATCCTCTCAGGCCATATTGTTTGTTGTTACTTTTGTATATCAAAAGAGTGGGGGCTAAACCTCCCTCCATGTCTCACCCTCCCCCACCCTACCCCTTTCGTCTCCTCGGTCCCAGATATTACGTCCTTGATAAAATGGCATTTGTTGGAGGCTATATAGGCGGGATTTAGGAAGGGGAGCAAGAAGGAATTTTGCATCTTAGCATGATTTTTCCCCTCCCCTCCTCCCCCACTGCCCACTTTTTACTTTATATGGGAGTGTATACGCTTGCAAGAATCTCCTTAACTGTGCAAAGCGCCTTTGTAAGTGCTTCAACAGTTCAATATTTGTTTGTTTCAAACGTTATAGAGAACTCACTTTGAAATATTACAAATATGCTTATAATAGGCGGCTGATATAAAATATGCTTATAATAGGCGGCTGCATGCTATATACTAGAGAAACATGCGTATATAGGTTGGAACATAGGGGAAAAATCAACTGTACAGTAGGCAGGCGCGTTAGTAGACCATTTTGACTGGGAGAGGGGGTGTGTGTAAAATATCAGATTAACCGACGTCCTCAAATTAGCATCTCATTAAAAAAAAAAAAAAAACTGCCTCCCTGTAAAAAAATTAATAATCAAAGTCAATAGTTTTACCGACCTGATACCAGATTTACCGACTAATCTCAAGTTTTACCGAAGAGTCAAAATTTGTGTTTTTTTTTTTTTTTTTTTTTTTTTGGGGGAGGGGGAGTCACCCCGATAGTTACGCCTCTGGCAGTAGGTGAAAACCAAGCGAAAAGAGTGGCAGTTATGATTTGTATTCATACTGCGCCTGAAAAATTCCTTTTTTAAAGCAAAAGGTGCTGAAGGGTTTCGTACGCCTATGCCCAAATTTTGGAAGAAAATATATAATTGAATCCGGCAAAAAGTAACTATTTTCAGGTTTTTACATTCTGGAGAAAAAAAATCCAGCGATGTCACTAAAATTACAAGGGATTTTTTTCCGGGACAAGACAAGATTGAGTAGGAGAAATGCAAATGACGTTTCACGAGGCAGTTGACTCAGTAGTGTGGCCAAGGGTTGTCGGAAGGAACTGTGGGCAAAGGGGCAGAAAATCAAGTGATGGCACTTTCTTTGACAGTAATTGAGGGGCACTTTTCATTTTCAAAAAGGGACACTTTTGTCAGTTTTTGGAAAAAGTGGGGTTGTGCCCCTGGGCCCGGTTCTATATGGTTGGAGCATAAGCGGGACTTGGGGTGAGCATCCCTCCATCCCCTCCCCCTTACTTTTGACTTTTCACCAACTTTCGGTAAAAAAATCACGTTTATATCAGGGTTTGTGATCGGGAACTAGGATCAATGTTGGCAATTGCCCATCGGGCAAAATGGCAATTGCCCATCGGGCGAAAAGGTAAAAGACTTACGTTTTAAAATTACTGCTTAGAAAATTATTGGGGCCATGCCCTCATCCACTACGGCCCTCGGTACCGGATTCCTTGGTAAATTACATGCTTTAACCCTTACTATAACACGCGGCGATATTATCTTTGACATGTTTGACCCCACCTCCCAAGCGCGTTTTCAAAAAAAGTGCTGGTAGAGTAAGGGTTAATCAACCCGCGACTTGTGTGCCAACTTAAAAAGATATGCAGCATGGTCCCGGTTGGCGGCCCACTGGGTCAGTGGAGCGGAACGATCCCGACTCTGCTGCTCGGAAGACAGAGGACCCTTCAATAATCAGCCTGTGCTCAACCCACGCGGCGATATTTTTGCCGTTTTGGGTGCCCCATCTTTGACCCCACCTCCCAAGCGCGTTTAAAAAAAAGTGCTGATAGAGTAAGGGTTAATTGTGTCAATTACTAAATGTATGTTACAACTTCTATGTACTATGTCTGTATAAAGGATCTGTGCACAATGTCTATGTAGGATACTATGTCTATGTAGGATTTGTGAGTGAGTGAATTTCTATGTGTTTTCAAACTTCACAAATGACCTACACTCTTAGAAGAAGAAAAAGGTTCTACTCGGAATCTGTTACGGTTCTATAGCTTGTCACGTATTTGGAACCCAATGGTTCTTCAAGGAACCGTAGATATGGGTTCCATACTGCCATATGGAACCTCAAACTCCCCGAATCCAATGTTCTCTGTGCAACCTTTAAAGGGTTCTATAGCTTATCACGTATTCGGAACCAACTTAGGTTCTTCAAGGAACCGTCTATTTAGGTTCCTCGTGGAACCTTAAAACTACAGGAAATACGGTTCTCCGTGGAACCTTTGGGGTTCTTTATATATGTTCATATTCTTCATGTGTTTTATATTGAAAATTATGGGGCTGAAGCAATTTTCATCCATTCTGTGTTAAGGCGAGGTACATTTTTTTTACCATATTTTAAGAAATATTCCTGTGAATTTTCACATATATGATAGAGAACAAGTGAAGAAACAAATTGGTGATAAACCCTTGTTGATATCTTAATGCGTTTAAAGCCAAGATAATTCGTAAGCCTATGTACAGATGCAAGTTCAACAAAAAATATATATATATTTATTTTCTTTAAAGTGTAAGGCACATGTCATAAGCAGATCTGGGCAAAGCATCTGTTCGAGTAAAGTGCATACTCAATGAGTGAACAAAAAATTCCAATAATTCAGAAAGAAGTAATTCATTTTGAAAGTATACGTAAAAATTATGAATGTAAAATTATGACAATACACTTAACATTGCAAGCTGACTTTTCAATACACTGGTGAAATCTTTGAACAGTTGAAGTGCAATGACTCCTCAGCAGAATATAGATATCAACATGGTTTTTCCCAGTGCGTGTTTTTTAAATTATAGTCTTCTATCACATAAATTAACATTTCACGGGATTATTTTTTTAAATTTAAACCAATACTCGCAACCAGGCTCTTTCAATGTGACGACATCCTTCAAGACTGTCTAATCTGCAAATGTTGACAGTAGAATGCAATAGAGTTTACAATATCTCTTTGAAAAATACCCACCGCGACGGCGACGGCGACGACGACGACGACGAGTGAACACACAATTACAATGACGGGGTCGTCGCCTGCGTATTCGGTTATGATAGTAACAATGCTATCACGAAACGCTTAATACGACCCGGACGAGAACACAGGCACGACGTACGGACAGACCTAACATCGACAACCAAGTCAATGTCCACGGCCTTTGATAACCACTTGTGGTACACTGTGTCTACCCAACCCAGGCTTAAACCCAGGGCCTTGTGGTCTGTAGACAGGAGTGAACACACAATTACAATGACGGGCTTGTAGCCTGCGTATTCGGTTATGATAGTAACAATGCTATCACGAAGCGCTTAATACGACCCGGACGAGAATACAGGCACGACGTACAGACAGACATAACATCGACAACCAAGTCAATGTCCACGGCCTTTGATAACCAGTTGTGGTACACTGTGTCTACCCAACCCAGGCTTGAACTCAGGGCCTCGTGGTCTGTAGACAGGTATGATAAGCGCTACACCACAGTAGGTAGATACCCACCGCGCGCGGCCTCAACTGCTTTATCTTCATTTGGTTGGAAATGTGACCTGAGGTCATCAGACCGCATAGCAACCGCGCGTATTCATATTGGAGTGAAAACTCCACAACGCCGCAATGGAGTGAAAACAAAGCGATCAGCTGTGTTTGTTTACATGCCATACTGCACACAGTAAACGCATACAGACTTGCCCACGTGTATCGCGCAAAGCTTTGTTTTCACAGCTAATGAACGAACGAAACTGTTTTGATTTACCGACTGGGCTCCACAGCTGCAGGCAGTGCTACAAAGTCATAACAAAAAGATGCATGAACAAATGAACCAGGAACGAGCACGGACAAGTGCTAATGACGCTTCTACACAATATCTGTTGAATAATTCCTTTATGAAATAAGATTTGTGAACGCTTTCTTCATCATTTTGTTTGTTTTGAAGTCCTCTTTCATATAAGATCAACATGCCTGACGACTGACCTAATCCTTTAACGTTCATTGATTGGCTGATATTATGATTATCGTACCATTGTTCAATGTACGTGGCATTATGTGAAACGTTTGGGGTAGAAACTTGAAATCCAACTTAAGTTTTCTCCAAATTTGTAGATCATATTTTATTCCTTTATATGGGATTTGGCTAAGATAATATTCTAAATTTCTAAAAGATATCTATGCTAAGAATGCGCTTGCTTTAATTTAGTTTTTTACAGGATCAAACATTTTATAGTCAATACTCGAAACAAACTTTTTCTAAAAATACTACATTTTCATTATCACAATGTAATTATTTATAGAAACAATTGTATATTTGATATAGTATTTTAACTGATTTTTTCGCTCTTCAGGTCTAAACATTCAAGAAATTATCTGTCAATCACGTCTGAAGCTTTTCTGAAAATGATAGAAACTTGTAAAGAATCCTTTACAAACCGAAGGAACTCATGTTCCCCAATGAACCCTGACCAACCAGAAAAAATCCTTTTACCTCTCAAAGAACCTCAAGTTTCTGTAAAGAGCTTTAGGGTTCCACTGAGAACCTTGAAGAACCTTATTTATTTTTTTCTCTAATAGTGTAGAATAATTTCATATAACCCGGTCCGCTCTCAACTTTTAAAAGGATACATCCCGCCCCCGTCCGCCTCAAACTTTCAAAGAGCACCTTTTGCCATCTTCGCCTCACCCCACCCCCGCCCTTCTCCCCCCTTTCTCCCTTCTCCTTATTCTAAGGCAATAGGGGCCACTTCCCCCATTTCCCCCCGTGGCTCCCACATCGCTTGGTGTAGTTTAAAGGGGGAACGGAAGGGAGGGGAATTTTCTCCCTGGCCGGAAATTCCAGAAAAGTATAGGAACATTTGTGCAGATTCTAATTTGCACAATAGAAATTTTAATAGCCATATGTTGGGTTTTTCGGTACTCCTAATTAAAGCAACCGGTCTTAGAGCTCAGTTGCTCCCGCAATAGCTTTACGATTTCAGTGTCACCACTAGGCCTAGACCTTCTTCCAGGGGTAAAAAGCGTGATTTTGTGATTCCCTATACTTTTTTACCCCTCTCCAACTTTAATAGGCAAATCCCGCCTATTGGTTTGAGATTGGGGAGCAAGGACTTATGTTGGCAATTGCCCATTGGGCGAATATGTAAAAGGAATAGGGTTTTGAAAATCATTAAGGCCATCCCCCACCCCTCCCCCCTCCCATTACCAGGAGCGTAACTTGACTTCGAGGTCAGGGGGTGTAAGTCAAATTTTCCCGACGAAAATTTGCATTTTCCTGACTTGTTAAAATAAGATATACATCATACAATCGCATAACATAGAACAATTGGGGACAGATTAAGCCCTCCCCTCCTTTCCCGAACAATTATGAAAATTGCACAATAATTGAAGCAATTTTCCCGAATATAGTGAAACGGAAATTGGCGCGAAATACTGAATTATTATTATTTCCGCATACTGACGAATGTCTTTGAAGCTTCGTGAATTAAGATTTTCTCAGAATATCTTTATTGTAAGTAGAATTGTCAAAAGATTAGCATTTTTTCTTTCCATTGATATATTGGGCTACACTGTAAATGCACTGTTTAATTGAAGTGATGTTATACAGTTAAAAGTGGTTGTGTATACCATGGGGCTATTAACTCTCAGTTAGTGGTTCCATGTTCATACGTATGTTAATCAGCACTGGTAATTATTATCAAGTTTCGCTGCTCTAAACAACTGTTCTGTAAAAAATTCGAACACGTGATTTAAAAGATTCTATATCAACGATCAGTAAAGTTAAAAATCGATCAGTTAAAAATGGCTGACACATGTAATGATTATTTTGTTAATATATCAATCTTGCTAGTACAATTCCCACATGTAATTCAAATTTTCGTGATTTTCTTCCTGATGCAATCTCAGCATCTTTGTTTCTATCACCAACTAACTGCTCAAAAATTATTGACCTAATTATGAAAATGATAAAAAAGCGCTTGTAGTATTGATAATATTTATGTTAATTTTCTCCAAGATAATCGTTTCGCTTTAGCAGCTCCTCTAACGTTTATCTTTAATTTATCAATTTTCACTGGTGTTGTACCACTTCGTTCCAAAGAAGCTAAAGTAACTCCGATATTCAAACGTAGTGATTGTTTATGTGTTTTTAACTATAGACCCATCTCAGTACTTCCATCATTATCTAAAATTCTAGAACGTATCATTTACAATCGTACTAATTTCCTTGATAAGAATAAAACACTTTGGTTTTCGTAAAGGCCGTTTTACTGCTATGGCAGCCTTAGATGTCACTCAATATATCATAAATGGTTTTAATAATAGGGAGTACTTATTAGGTGTATTTTTGGACTTATCAAAAGCTTTCGACACTGTCAATCATAACATTCTTTTTGCTAAATTGTATCATCACGGTATTAGAGGAGTAGCCTACAATTGGTTTGTTAGTTACTTATCAAACAGATATCAGCTTGTATCCATTGATAACACTTATTATTCATCTTATCGTAATTCAAATTTGTGGTGTGCCCCAGGGGTCAATCCTTGGGCCTTTGTTATTTTTGCTATATGTAAATGATATTATCAATTCTTCACATCTTTTACGCTTTACACTTTTTGCTGATGGTACGTGTATTTTGTATAAGCATAACAATTTTGATAATGTCATTTCAGTCATAAACTCTGAATTAAAAAATGTTGCCAATTGGTTTAAGTTTAATAAGATATCTTTAAATATCAGCAAAACTCATTCCATGGTTTTTCATCTCCATCATTAGAATATAAATAATATTGATAAATCGATTGATAATTCCCAAATTAAACGTGTTGATACCATCAAATGTGTAGGTTTATACATCGACCCTTTATCAAAATGGTCTTCTCATATTAATAAGATTAAGACATCTATTTCTAAAATAATTGGGGTTTTCTATCAAATTAAAGAATTTGTACCAAGTTACATCCTTAAAAATTTATATAATACTCTTATTCTTCCTCATTGAAGCTATTACAATGTAGTATGGGGGTAATGCTCACCCTTCTCATCTAAATCAATTATTCATACTTCAGGAAAAGGCTGTTCGTATTATTACCCAATCAAGTTTTCGAGCACATACATCCCCTCTTTTTACCAAATAAAGTTTTCTTAATATTTTTGATATCCACAGACACCAATGCTCTGTATTCATTTTAAAATTTGTTAATCAACAATTACCAGATATTTTCAAGGATTACTTTTCTTTTACTCAAAATATACATTCCCACAACACCAGGTTCTCCCATCATTTAATTTATCTTCCTATAAATTCTGACCTTTTCAAACGCTCCATTGTATCTAATAGTATTAAGTTCTGGAATCAAATATGCGATTCTATAAAAAGCATAAAAACTGTAAAATTATTTTCTGATAAGTTAAAAAAGACACTTATATCTAAATATGACTAACTCTAGTTTACCTTCTATATTTTCATCTCCACTTAGTTTATGATTATAATTGACATCTTATCTATTTATACCCAACCACCTAATTAATTTTCCCCTAGGCTTCGTTATGTTACCGGGTGGGGAGTGGGGAGAAGGGAAAGGGGTTCCTCTTTTCCTTCTATTTTCACAGTTTCTATACATTTCCTTTATGATTGATTATTAAATTTAAGTTGTGGTGGGCTTCTTGTATAAGCACCGGCTTCTAAACCCTTTCACCATTTTCTCATAAATTGTTATGTGTTTTCATTATAGATATTGTAATATATGCATGAAAATGGGAAATAAATCAATCAAATCAAAAATCAAATCAGTAAAGTGATCATGCATCATGTGTGCGTTATCTATGCCCGGCACTACTCAAAGTAACAGCTCCCTGGTACTATACTTGAATGCTGACTTGCGAAATGGAGAATAGACCACGGGCGTGTGGTCTGGATCAGCAGTTCATTAGCAATTCCAAGGGTAAGTGGACAATATTTTAATCGCTTCGATTATTAAATATGACTTTTATGATAAACTAGATGTGATTTCAGTCACCCCATTAATAGCATCACCCTGCATGTCCATAATCGAACGAACCAAGTAGCATCAGTATTGCACTGCACATATGCATGTAACGTGAGGCATATAAAGCTATAGTATGAGGCCCTAGTCAGATTTGTTAATACCTCAAGTTCATGTTATCCTCTCACATCCAGTTTATTCTAAAAGTCATATTTGATAATCGAAGCTATTAACTTATTGTCCACTTACACTTGAAATTGTTAATGAACTGCCGATCCAGAGTTTTTAAGCACATTGTTTCTCTCATTGCTTAGCTTACCGCATCCCTATCTTGATCCCATGAAATCCTCCCCTCCACATTCCTCTCCCTCACCATAAGGAATTATTGAGCCGCCACTGTTGTGAACAAATAATAAAATGTTTACACAACTGGGTTGGTTAAACAACGAAATTGATCACATGAACCAATACATTTTAATTTGCGGCGTCTGGAGCATGGGACAAGCGAGTTTCGTGGTAAAGGGGGAACTAAATAGAACATAATATGTCATTTACAAAAAAATTGGGGTTAAAGAGGGGGGGGGGGAGTGACAAATTCCCCCGTAGCGTCGCCACTACTTTCAAATCAATACAAAGGTCTTTTACCTTTTCGCCCGATGGGTAATTGCCAACTCTTGTCTTGGCAAGGGGTGTAGAAAGGGTAATCTCACGGTGGGGAGACTACTCGAAATTCTTCGTGGTTGTACAAATTGCACTGATTAATTGAGTTTCCATAAAATGTTGCTGCTAATTAGGAAAATCTCCTTGAATTTTAGGAAAATCTCCTTGAATTTTGAGGGTGAGGGTGAAAAAAACTATGCTTTTATTCATAACATTTTCAAAAGTATTTTGTATTTTTCGAAGAAACAAAAGCATAAAGGTAACTATTAGTTTTCCTACAATTTTGTTTCAATATTAGGCCACTTTTTTTTCTTGAGGGAAATTGGAATTGCCCGACAAAAAACTTTTCTAGGGGGTGTCACACTCTGCATCCTTCTCAACTTACGCCCTGTCCATCACGGCCCTCGGTGTCAGGGCATCTGGTAAATGACACTAAGTGTGTCAAATATTAAATATGTATTAATGCTACATTTTTTGTTATGTGGGCCTACTATCTGACTATGTAGGATTTGTGAGTGAGTGGATTTCTATTTGTTTTCAAGCTTTAAGAATGACCTAGAATAATTTCATGCAACTTTCAAAAGGGGCCTCCTGCCTGTCCGCCCTAACTTTCAAAAATGCACCTCATTTCCCCTTCACCTCCTTACTATAGAGCAAGGAGAGAGTCGTCCCGTTTCCCCACGTGGTAGGGGCGTAGCCCTCCCCTGTTTCCCTCAACATGAAATGCAGAATATAGTGTAATTGTTCATTGTATCGTTAAATTTCCCCCCGCAAAATGTAACCCCTCCCCTCCTCCCCTCCTCCGTCCCACACCCCCTCCCCCGCCTCCACAATGCCAATGCCTAGCTACGCCACTGCTATGTAGTTCCGACATTGCTGATTATGGGGCAGCAAGTCTTTTGTGAGGCGGACTTTCCTGCTCTGACAGCATAACATGGCACGCACTCCTTGGTCTGGCTCAGACCATGGAGAAAGAGACCCCCATGCTCAGACCATGGAGAAAGAGACCCCCATGCTCAGACCATGGAGAAAGAGACCCCCATGCTCAGACTGACTGACGGTCAAGAAACCCCCTTTCAGGACCACCTGTTTTGTATGGAGATTCTTGCACGTGGAAGATAACAATGCTATTGTATCATTTGATAATCCTTGAAATCTGATCTTATCTATTCCAAACAGAATACTGACAAGTATATCGATCGAGCGTGTTGTTTTGAAAAATCTTGGGTTGTAGTGTTGCTCCCAACTTCGTACAGAAAACCCAAACAGTCTTCGGAGTAAACCACATAATAAATAGGTAAGTTAAGTCATGGAGTTACTATTCTTATATTACTTTGATTTAGTTAGGTAAGATTTGCTCCCGGATTTGCTTTATTTGCATGTTCATTATTATTACTGATATATCTTTGCAAAATCATGCTAGTTATTTCCCGGGAGTTACTTGGGTAGGCCTAGAATGTTATGTATGCCAGGTGAGATAAATGCATGTTGACAACTTAACAGTTTCATTTACATTATTGTTCAGCACAGTATACATGCGGGGAGTTGCCATTGCAGTATGACAGTTTATGTGTTTAATACCTACAGTATGAAAATAGGTGATTTTTGATACCTGCAGTATGAAAATATGCATTTTTTTTTAGCCCAGCAGTATGAGAGAGATTGGATTTTGATACCTACACTACGACAATTCTGAAAAAAGGCAACTGCTCGGGTGGCACATGTATATATACCTTACATATTGAAGTGTCCCCCCCTCCCTTCCTTCCTGGTCTCAGCCTCATATTCCTTCAATTCTGTATCTTATCATATTTTATCCAGCGATTTTGTGGCTCAGTTGAAAACCATTGCTCATGTCAGGAAAGTAATGAAACTGCCGACAGTATCAAGTAAGGGTAATTATAATTTACCAGCTGAGGAAAAATACATCAAATAGTAAAACAGTTACATAAATTTTCTCTAAAATTCATTCAGAATTGTTAAGAATGTGAGGATGAAGGTGCAAACCTTCCATAGCAGACTTATTACACCAATCATTTCTACACAAATTTGAACTTGAATATTACCTCAATAGAACATAATTTTTGAATGCTTTCTAGCCTTTCTTTACCATTTTATTTCTTTCAAAGCTCTTTTTCATATAAGATTGGCTTGCTGGACCTCTGAACTAATCCTAGAAATGGTGTTTCATAATCCTTTGCCATCCCATCCCATCACCTAATGGTAATTACCCTTATTATGGTGCAATGCTCCCAGAAAAAAACATGTATGACTCAAAGTTTACCATTTAAAACAAATAAGTTGACCTGGGACTTTGACCCATAGTGACATTTTCCATCAGTGTGAGACACAATTAAGTTTACATAACACATCCCATCCCTCCAATTTCTAATTTAATAGCTTCTATGATTTTCTCAATAAAGGTTACACAACATATTTTGTGCACTAAGCATGGGCTGCAGAGCAGTAGGGCAGGTGGAGGGAGGGGGAGGGGGGCATGTGCCCCCACTTTGTTGCAAATCATAAGAAGTATGACCTGCAAATTTCATTTTTGTCCCAGCAAATGTACACAAATGAATGAGTCTTACACAGTCCAAAACCTTATCTGTAAAGGGGTGGGGGCAGAGCCTCTTAACATACTAATTGGTAACAAGATTGGAGACCACTAGGCAAAATTTGAAGACCAGTTATGGTAAAATCTGATGACTGGTCTCCAAAAGAATTGATGCTAAACTTGGGTTTCTTAAGGTGAAATAAAAATGATCATATGTTGGTTGGTAGGTAGGTAAGTTCATGCATAACGTTTTATTGGGGGGAGGGGGCGGGGGTGTGTGCAACAGGGCCATGGCCCCAAAAAATCCATAGTAAATGTATGCTAAGCAAGGTTTACAAAATGTCCTTTATTAGGTATATTGTATGTTTATTTATACATGTTTGAGTTCAGCAGGACAATGGTATATTCTTCAATTTTCCTATGCTATTCGAGTATTCGTGAATTAATGGTGTTTGCCCACTGGTCCAAAGGCCCGGGAAGGGAGGAGGGGGGGGGGGTGGGGCACTTCATACTAAAAGTTTTTTTCAAAAATTCATTTTTGATACCCGCAGTATGAAGTCAATTTTGATACATGCAGTATGAGTATTTAATGAAAATATTGTAAAAATGGACCAGCAGTTCAAAATTAACACAGCAAAACCTCACTTTTTGGGACCAGCACTACAAAAAAGAATAACAAAATACAATTTATATTACCAAAAAAGTATGTATATATTTTTTAGGTAAAATTATTCATTAATTTTTTGATAGCCTGAAAAAAGACACCTGCACTACGAAAATGGTGCAAATATATATACCTCACATATGTAAGTGCACCCCTTCCCCCTCCCCCCACTCTCCCTCCGGACCCAAGGCCCATTAGTCTAAAGGTTTAATAGCTCAAAATAATACCTAACGCAGCCCTAACCTTCCGTGTTAGGCCTTCGGACTAGTGAACCTTCGGACTAGTGAACCGAACCGGACTAGTGAACCTTCGGACTAGTGAACCTTCGGACTAGTGAACCTTCGGACTAGTGAACCTTCGGACTAGTGAACCTTCGGACTAGTGAACCTTCGGACTAGTGAACCTTCGGACTAGTGAACCTTCGGACTAGTGAACCTTCGGACTAGTGAACCCGGACTAGTGAACCTTCGGACTAGTGAACCTTCGGACTAGTGAACCTTCGGACTAGTGAACCTTCGGACTAGTGAACCTTCGGACTAGTGAACCTTCGGACTAGTGAACCTTCGGACTAGTGAACCTTCGGACTAGTGAACCTTCGGACTAGTGAACCGGACTAGTGAACCCGGACTAGTGAACCTTCGGACTAGTGAACCTTCGGACTAGTGAACCTTCGGACTAGTGAACCTTCGGACTAGTGAACCGGACTAGTGAACCGGACTAGTGAACCCGGACTAGTGAACCTTCGGACTAGTGAACCTTCGGACTAGTGAACCTTCGGACTAGTGCACCTTCGGACTAGTGAACCTTCGGACTAGTGAACCTTCGGACTAGTGAACCTTCGGACTAGTGAACCTTCGGACTAGTGGGCCCTTTCTTTTGGATTATTAAACCTTCGGACTATTGGGCCTTCGGACCAGTGGGCTGGCACCGAATTAATTATCATTCTTTAGCATTCATTAGCATTACTTAGTGATTTGGTCTCCCATCCAATTTCATTTGGCCACTGATGCTATACACTGTTGTGGGTTTGTGTAATACGAATAGACATAATGTACGTACTTATTGTCACTTGTCGCTTCAGTCGTACATCGTGTGTGCGTGTCCCCTCCTCCTCCCCCTTCCTCAGTTTTTGTTTTAAAAAATGATAACAGAGGTAAATTAAAGGTATTTAAGTGATATAATGAAGGCACACATATCAGATGATAATTATTTGGAAATCTTTCAAATTTTAGGAAATTCCCTACATTTTGGGAATATTTTCTTCAAATTTTCTTCAAATTTCTTCATTTTCTTGAAATATTGCTATATTTTCTTTAATTTTACCCAATATTTATATAATTTAGCAAAACTTTCTTTAGTTTTACCTAATGTTTCTTTAGTTTAACCTAATTTTTCAATTTGATATTAATAATTTCCCAATTTGCACTTCAGTTTCCTATATAGGTCAATCATCTTTTATATCAACCCCAGAGCAAGTTATTTCTTCTTATTTTTTCTCCAGTGGTTGGCATAGTGGATGGCGTGGGAAAAAGTATGATGAAAGTAGAAAATATGTTATCAAAATGGAACATTTTGGACTTACAAAATGCCCCAAATCACAGAGATTATGGAGGCTTTGCCCCCCCCCCCTCTGGACCCCTACCAGGGCTTTGCCCTGGACCCCACTAAGCAGGCCCCTGGACAACACGCCATTAGGCACACACGATACGGCGGCACCATGTGATTTTAATAACAATCTGGTGTGACCAATTTTGGCCCTCCCCAAAACTACTCCTTGGATTGCAAACTGGGAATCTGTAATCCTATAAATAAGTAACAAATTTCCCAATGTTTGGAGACCAGTAAAAATTCCTTAAAGGAGGCCCTGGGTGGGGGGGGGGAGAGGAGGGGGGAGGGGACTTCGTAAAGGGTATTGGAAATTTTGATAATATTTTGCAGCATTTCCTGATAATTGAAGAAAATTTCCGGAATATGAAGGAAATTAGTTAGTTAAAAGAAACCGAAGAGATCAATTATTTACCAATTCCCAGACTGCATTTCCATCTTTCAAATCAGTCATTTCAAACTTGCCTACCCCCTCCCCCACCCCCACTTGATATACCATGGCCCATGCTACCCACCCACATATGAATTTTAGTAATATGACCATCTGTATGCTATAATTTACAATAAGGTAGTACTAAGGCTCAGGAAGTAAAAACAAAAATGCTGGGGAGTTAATTTAGAAAATGGGGAAGGGGAAATTAAATTCATGAAGCTCAGCAACCAAAAAATGTGTTAAAGTACGAGTCAGGAGAGCTTTGGGTGAAAAACTTCAGAAGGTTCTGAAAGTTTTGCAGTAGACCCTACTGCATATGGATCATATGGGAAACTTTTGTAACCTATGGAATGGTAAAGTGGGTATGTGCACCTACCTCACCTGCTCTGTGGTGCCTGAAGTATTACACCTCACCTGCTCTGTGGTGCCTGAAGTATTACACCTCACCTGCTCTGTGGTGCCTGAAGTATTACACGTTACCTGCTCTGTGGTGCCTGAAGTATTACACCTCACCTGCTCTGTGGCACCTGGAGTATTACACCTTACCTACTCTGTGGTGCCTGAAGTATTATGCCTTACCTGCTCTGTGGTGCCTGAAGCATTACACCTCACCTGCTCTGTGGTGCCTGAAGTATTACACCTCACCTGCTTTGTGGTGCCTGAAGTATTACACCTCACCTGCTTTGTGGTTCCTGAAGTATTATACCTCACCTGCTCTGTGGTGCCTGAAGTATTACACCTCACCAGCTCTGTGGTGCCTGAAGTATTACACCTCACCTGCTCTGTGGTGCCTGAAGTATTACACCTCACCTACTCTGTGGTGCCTGAAGTATTACACCTCACCTGCTCTGTGGTGCCTGAACGATTACACCTCACCTGCTCTGTGGTGCCTGAAGTATTACACCTCACCTATTCTGTGGTGCCTGAAGTATTACACCTCACCTGCTCTGTGGTGCCTGAAGTATTACTCCTAACCTGCTTTGTGGTGCCTAAAGTATTATACCTCACCTGCTCTGTGGTGCCTGAAGTATTAAACCTCACCTGCTCTGTGGTGCCTGAAGTATTACACCTCACCTGCTTTGTGGTGCCTGAAGTATTACACCTCACCTGCTTTGTGGTTCCTGAAGTATTATACCTCACCTGCTCTGTGGTGCCTGAAGTATTACACCTCACCAGCTCTGTGGTGCCTGAAGTATTACACCTCACCTGCTCTGTGGTGCCTGAAGTATTACACCTCACCTACTCTGTGGTGCCTGAAGTATTACACCTCACCTGCTCTGTGGTGCCTGAACGATTACACCTCACCTGCTCTGTGGTGCCTGAAGTATTACACCTCACCTATTCTGTGGTGCCTGAAGTATTACACCTCACCTGCTCTGTGGTGCCTGAAGTATTACTCCTAACCTGCTTTGTGGTGCCTAAAGTATTATACCTCACCTGCTCTGTGGTGCCTGAAGTATTAAACCTCACCTGCTCTGTGGTGCCTGAAGTATTATTGTGGAAGATAATTGGTTTTGGTGATTGCGTCTGATTCAATCTTTTGAGACAACTGACTAAGCATATAGGAGAGAATGGAGGGAGAGGGGGCAAGGGGGAATTCCCCCCATTTTTTCTGAATTTACATCATTTGTATTGTGATTTTTTGTATCTTAGACTGATTTTTTTATTTGTCCCCCCAATTATTTTGTGTAGACACATTATTTATATTTTGTGAATCCTTCCCATAACCGCAGCAAAAGTTTGAGATTCATCTTGCTGTAAAGGTGAAGGAGATATCAACATAATTTGTACATGGTTAGTGATGAGCGTTATGCACATTTGTGTTTGTTTTCAGGCCAATAATAAGCAAATACTACTGTAAATGTGACAAAACCCAGATATGGAAGAAAACCACTTCTCTTGTAGCCAGAACTTTTCTTGGCGAGGGAGGGTGGACAAAGATGAAGTTCCAGGGAATATTTGTATTTATATACACACAGATCATTTTATATTGCCCTTTCATAATTTATGGATAATTGATGGTTCATGACCCCCTTTTCGTAAATCCAAGATGCTAACCTTATCATAAATCCAAGATGCTTACCTTATCGTAAATCCAAGATGCTTACCTTATCTTAAATCCAAGATGCTTACCTTATCGTAAATCCAAGATGCTTACCTTATTGTAACTCCAAGATGCTTACCCTATTGTAAATCCAAGATGCTTACCTTATCCTAAATCCAAGATGCTTACCTTATCCTAAATCCAAGATGCTTACCTTATCCTTAATCCAAAATGCTTACCTTATCCTAAATCCAAGATGCGCACCTTATCCTAAATCCAAGATGCGCACCTTATCCTAAATCCAAGTTGCTTACCATATCCTTAATCCAAGATGCTTACCTTATCGTAAATCCAAGATGCTTACCTTATTGTAACTCCAAGATGCTTACCTTTTCGTAAATCCAAGGTGCTTACCTTATCCTAAATCCAAGATGCTTACCTTACCCTTAATCCAAAATGCTTACCTTATCCTAAATCCAAGATGCTTACCTTAGCCTAAATCCAAGATGCGCACCTTATCCTAAATCCAAGATGCGCACCTTATCCTAAATCCAAGTTGCTTACCATATCCTTAATCCAAGATGCTTACCTTATCCTAAATCCAAGATGCTTACCTTATCCTAAATCCAAGATGCTTATCTTATGGAAAGGCATTGAAATTTCTTCACTTTCATTTATTCAATTTCTTTTTCAAATTTTGGGGACTCAAAATTACATTTCAATTTTTGCTTAGATAACCATTGATAAAAGCAAATTACAGTTAATTTCTTCACTTCTCATTTATTCAAATTCTTTTTCAATTTTTTGGACTCAAATTACATTTCAATTTCTGCTTAGATAACCATTGACAAAAGCAAATTACACTTTTAATTTCTTCACTTCTCATTTATTCAAATTCTTTTTCAATTTTTTGGACTCAAATTACATTTCAATTTTTGCTTAGATAACCATCGACAAAAGCAAATTACACTTTTAATTTCATCACACATAATAAACTTATACAATCAAAGGCATGAAAATAAATAATTGCATTTGTCAGAATTTATCGCTTTTGACAAAAGTCATTTAGGTTTGCCTAATGATTCACTTAGTGTGGATTTGTTTCCTTTGTGGAGCACGGGAAGGAAGCAATCCCTGTTTGTATAAACACTTATCTGGTCACTATTGTTGCCTTTGAGGATTACAGTTAAGCTCATCAGTTTCATGTGGTGGTTGTTAGGAAGAGGATCTATGTGTCTGATCAATTCTGTAGCAATGTTAATTGTTCATTTGCCATCACAGATTGAACTCATAGCAGTGTGAAGTATTTTTTTTGTCATTTGGAATCATACTACAGTGCAAATTATCAACATCCTCAGCTTATAAAAAGTGAAAGCTAAATCCTTTCTGGTTTTCCACTTTATTGTGAGTAACTTTTGTATATTTTGCAGTAATGTGATAGCATATATGTATTTCCTTGGTTCCTACAGGGAAGTTTTAAGCAGTATGCAATTATAAACTCTAATGCTGGAAACGGAACAAATTGGGGGTATTTTTAAATCAACACACAATTTCTTCTTGTGCATTTTTTAATTTGCTGGGAAGGGATAATTTCCAGGTGTTGTGCAGTGCAATTGCCTTTTTTGCATTATTTTTATAGTGCAGGTGTTTTTTTTCATAATTTCTGTATTGCAGTTCCCACAAAACTTTTTGCTTTTCTCTGTTACTTTCATACTGCTGGTCCATTTTTACAATGCTTTGTTGAGTACTCATTACTGCATGTATCAAAATTGACTTCTTTTATACTGCGGGTATCAAAATTGTATAATTTCACACTGCGGGTATGGTTTTCGGTTGATAGGCTGCACACCTTTACCACTTTTAGTATGAAGTCCCCTCCCCCCCCCCCCCCTCTCCCTCTGGACTCTTAGTCATTCACCTTCTGCTCTTGATGTACCTCTCCATCACTACTAGTGAATCCTGTTGGAACTATGTTTTAATAAGTTGTTATTTACACCTACCAACATGTGATAGTTGGATATAAAATGAATTGTTTGCAGTGACATTTTTTAAACAAAAGATAAAGAAATTTCATACTATGATAGGACAGTTGCACATGTGCCCTTCCCCATCACCTCATATATCCATATAGCCAGGCCCGTAGCACCGTTTGTTTTAGTGGTGCGGCGACGTTGATACTATCTAAGCGGAGCGCCACCATCGGATTGGCGCCAGAGCGTGGAAATTTTTGTTGAAAAAAGGTACCTCTAGATTGCCAGAAATGACACTTCCCAGGTCTTGCAAGCTGTATTTGAACATCCTCTATTTTGGACGAATATGTGAATAGGTCTATCTGTTTTGTCATAAAATGGATCGTTCGAATTTACACAAAATTATGCCAACCACGTTTCTTTAAACTGTCAAAGTTTCTTTTCATACAGAACATGTTTATCATAATCATATCGGAACATCAACAGATAGCAGTGATTTCTTTTCTTTCAAAAAGCACAATTTAACGAGTCAACTGACCCTATTTCTAAAGGCAAAATATGTTTGGGCAAAATTATAAAGAAATACAACTTCACACTTTACCCGAAAAGGTATACGTATGTATTATTTTTTCACTTATGGGGGGGGGAGAGGAGTAAAGACCATATCCTTGCCGACACTCACATCTAAACCACCATTTTTTTGTAGCGGGGGGGGGAGGGAGGGGCAGGGATTTGAAAATTTGAGCTCCATTTCCTTTTTTTCATGCTATTATCAGATGTGTTAATCCGTGAACTTTGCCCTGTCATTTTTCAAAATATGGGGAGGGGAGGTTATTCTCTTGATATATCATAAATAAATCAACTTGAACTGTTGAAGCTTGTTTGTTGTCACATCAATTTCAGTCTGATTTGATGATATTGGTAATCTATCCAAAGTATCGATGGCAACAACAAAACAGAAAGTCCAACAAAATGTTTAGATCATTTTTAGATAAATTATGGAATGAAGTGAGCTTGTTTTTAAAAAAAAACCAAAATGATAAACTGATAGTCTTATAGGATAATATTTCGTAATCTATACAAAAGTTTCACTGAATTCAAGGACACGAGTGACGAGACTATACAGCTATAGGCCTATTCCTGTATTCGACTATTTGCCAGCTTAAAGAAATGATCCAAAAACTGCACGACGGTGAGCAGTGTCGGCAAATTCACTTGCTATTTTCGTCAGATCCAAGCTATATGTCGTGTCTTTGTGGACATGGAGGACAAGTAGATGGTTCAGTCGTTTCTGTTTCATGGTGGCTCGCATATGCGTCTTGATCGTTTCAGAGCGCTGAAAGAACGTTCGCTTACGCGTTTGTAGCTGGCATTACAAGTACAAGTTTAAGCAAAATGCACACTTCAGATAGAAGCAATTTCGTACCGAAATCTAAAGACTTCATATACTTCACTATATCAGGAAGCGAATACACACTGACACTGGTACATTCAGGCGGTTTACATGTGTGACCCAGCGTTTCCAGCTGGACTCTGAGTTGACTTGAATCAATGTCGTCTTTGTAGAAATCAGAAACGAAGTGAAAATCCTCCCCAATTCCTTTGCCATTACATGCATCTAGGAGGAGGTTCTGTAGCTTGACATAGGTTTGGTACCCGTCTGCTTAAAAAAGCGATCTCGTATGCAGTTAACGATGTTGTCTATAGCCTCTGTGTAGATTCGCTTGAAATACTCCTTCGCACTTGCAGGTTGATCATTAATAGAAGGACCATCAAGCCGAATTGGGACTTTTCTTCTTCGTGGTGTCTCTGGTTGGTTCACATTGAGTGTAGAAGCAAGTAATCCTCACGGCCTCCCAGAAAGTGTCGAACTGACCGTATGCCTTCAATAGTGGAAACGGTTATCTCTGCGACACTCTGCCCTTCCGCAGCAGAAATGTATGCGTGTTGCAAAGTTCTACTCAAATTGTCGCTATGACTTAGGATCAGGTGTGCTAACTTTACACCAAAAAATAAATCAAACTTCTCATGTACGAAGCCACACCTCTCAGTCGACCCTTTGTGCAAGGATTCTTTTCCTCCAAGAGACACTCCTCCCAAACATTCTGTAGAACTTCGAGTTTTCCAGAATGCTCCGAAGTGCATCTGCTCTAACTGTCCACCGAGTTGGACACATGACACGGATTCCAGTGGAGCACTCCTTCCCAATCCTCTCCTTCATCTCGATAAACTTAGTTCCACGTCGGGAGAATTCCTAATCAGTTTGGTAATCTCCCTTGTATTTTCCAAAGCATCACACATTAGCGGTTTCTCTTTATAGTGTCACCACACGCAAGATTAAGGGCATGGCCGTAGCAATGTGTATACAAAGCCTTTGGTTGTTCATCTGTTATCTTCTTTGCAACACCTCCGTGTACACCCGACATGGCAGCCGCTCCATCATAGCATTGACCTCTTGCCTTCTGAAGGGATAACTGCATTGAAGGAGACCATCTTTGATGACGGCAACTAATGCATCGGTTGTTGAAGACACTTCATACAATCAATGAAATCTTCATGAACTTCAAACAGGTCGTTCGACCCACCGTATGCATATCACAACCTGTTCCTTGTTGGAAACATCGGGGTTTCATCCACCATAATTGTATAGAATGGAGCTGTCTGGATATTTGAAACAACCTCACGTAAAGCCTATAAAAAGAAATGGTGCATATAAAACATAAGCACGGATGTTAGTAACTATACGTCGCGCGCTAATCGCCAATTGTGGCTTTAAATGAAATTTAAAGGGTCTGGCGAGTTATACCATTTTAACGAGTTATACCATTTTATTCTATTAAAAATTAGTACACAAATGTTTAAAAAAGCATGCTCAACACACGTGCATGGTACATATGCTTCATAGATGTGAGTAGATATGTTCCAAAGAGATTTACAAATTAAAAGGAAGGCGAATGCGATAGTGACGCGCAACAAAAATAAATAAATAAACAAAAACAAACATGAATCTGCGCCCCATGCAGCTTAAATTGAAAATTCAAACAAAAAATATAGCAGCACTTCAGAAGCATTTTTGGGGGTGGGGTGGGGGTAAGAGTGATAGTCTGGATTTTTTTATAACAATGGTCCCCTGCGCCCACGTCGATATTTCCTTTGTTCCGCTGCAATTGGTATAGTGATCCCTATCTTATTTTCTGTTCCTCTGACGCTGGGGAGGATTAAGTCTTTGCTATTCTGATTTTGTTTGCGCAATTATGAAATATCTACCGCCTAAATTGTATTATTGAATTAAGTCTTACCGTCAGTGCCATTATCTGTAAAATTTCGTTTTGAATTTCAGCAGAGAGATACTTGTCAGATTTCCGTGATAACCAGTTTTGAATCAGTGAATCATTTTCACCACGCAACTTGAAAAGAGTTATAAGATTAGAATCGACTCATCCCCATCACCCCTGAAAGCTAGTCCTTGCCGTGCTAGGAATCTCACATTAGAAATGATTTTCATAAAAATTTGTCGTCGCTCTTCCCTTTCTCTTACAATCTGTTGTGATAAACTTTCTCCAATGTCTTTAGTTATCTTTGGCAATGTCACAACCATTAAGACTGCATCCTTGTGACAAACACTACCTTCATGTACCTTGAACCTCCGAGTCGCTTCTTTCCAATTTGTAAAGCCTTTGTTTTTAGCGATAAATGCGGAATCCATGTTTGGTGAATTAAGCATCTTTGCCTTGTATGCCTTGATGCATGTATAGCAGAATGCCATATCATTTGATTCGTCATAATGCAGCCAAGCAAACTGGTTGAACCAACTTTTGGAACGCGCTTTTGAAGTTCTGGTTTTTCTGTCCAAAACTTCGTTTTGGGAAATTGATTCCTGGTTGATTTGGTGTGTTCCCAATGTCTGGAGTTGTTATAGAATAATCCATCTGAACTCGCTCTGTCCTTTACTAAATTTCATGCATATAAAATAAAACGCGACTTCTTTAGCGTACAGGTAGGTCTAGCCTAGATCACGTGTATGGTGCGCCGAGTGTGCCATAAGTCCACAACTCGACCGTGACTCCAAGTTGTATAGTTTCTCGCTCTGTGATTGGATAAGCAGCCTAATTTGCATCTGATGTCGACTCCAAGTTGTGTTGATTTCATGCAAATTATGTCGAAACTGAAATCAATACAACTTGGAGTGAGCGTGGACTTCAGCTCAGTAAAGAAAAACTTCACAACTATGCCATGACGACTTGAACACACAATTACAATGACGGGTCGTCGCCTGCGTATTTGGTTATGATAGTACAAATGCTATCACGAAACGCTCAATACGACCCGGACGAGAACACAGGTACGACGTGCGGACAGACATAACATCGACAACCAAGTCAATGTCCACGGCCTTTGATAACCAGTTGTGGTGCACTGGCGTAACTATGCCATGCTTGCTCTTATTAGCTTAAATTACACGCGTGCACGTGCGCAACGGATTGGACAGTTCGGATGGGGATAGTGTTGCGCATTCTTACGAATTACCAATATAACGCGTAGTACTTGGAGGGGGGGGGTATTCCCTCAGAAAATACTGATATTTTTGTATTGTTAAAAAAAAAAAAAAAAAATCATATTTATATTATTATTATTATTATTATGTTATCTATTATGAAAAAGTGGTGCGTCGATCGCATGGCAGCGGGTGCTACGGGCCTGCATATAGCAATGCCTATTTCTTGTGTATTGTAACAATTTATACAAACTTCAAGATATATTGTAATCTGCCCTACACAGTAGACCATTTTGATGGTGGTGGGGTAGGGGTGGGGAGGGGGTATTGTAGATTCAAGCTGTTGATGTTGCAATAGTTGATTGATAGTTTTACTTTCCCAGGGAAAAATTTCAAAAACTTTTCAAGGAATATTGATTAGAATATGATGATCCCTTTCCTAATTCTCATTTAGTGCGGGATTAAATTTAAAAAATCTGATTGATGTCATTTGTACACGAGGCGGGACACAATATGAAGATGGCTTACATTGTACACAAAAGCCTTGACATTAAGATCTGGCCACCTTGAAGAAGAAGGAATATTTTACAGCCAGCCAGGAAGGAGGAATTCCAGTATTAATATTTTTAGGATGAATTTTTTGGAAAGAATATAACTGATTAGTTTCATTTTTTGGGAAAGAATATTACTGATTAGTTTCATTTTGTTACCCCCCCTTCCTTAACACACACACACACTTTTGGTAGGCAAATCCCACCCCAGTGTACTACAGTCAAATTGGTGCCTCTGTTAAGGGGTGGGGATGCCAATAGAACAGAACAATGCTCCCCTTTGCCCTTTTACACAATTACATACCAAGAAAATAGATTTTGAAATTATAGACCAAAAACATCATCCATAATCTTCTCCAACTCGACAAAAATCATGAGTGTGCATGCTCTTATGGCCAAAATGAATTATATGTAAGTTTCTAGCTGCTGACCAACCATCAGATAATAGTGCTGACTTGTAAAAACTTAATTTGAATATAGGCCTCTGTTATTTTAGCCTTAATCCTGATTATGAGCATGGGTCAGGCTGTCAAAGAAAAAGAACTTTAAAAAATGTTACTTCAGCAAGTATTTAATTTTTGTTTTTTTTACTGTAGCAAGTATGGCAATATTAGTGGATCAACTTGAAATATACCATTTTCAGTGTAAGTGATTTTCTTTAACCAAATATGAAATGCTTCTTTAGGTTGTACCAGCTGTGGTGTTTATTAACCATGACCCAGCTGAACTCTTGTTGGGCATCCTGTGTGCGGAAGAGAAAGATATATTAGAGTAGAATCAATTTTCAGAATAGGAAAGCTTGCATCATAGGTCAATTTTGAATTGGAATTGTACTTTAGTGACCCAGAACAACACTGTCTGGAATACTTTGCTGCAAACTTCATATTGTTACCACAGTGAGTGTACCACTTAAATGACCATTAGAACTTGGATCAATGATTTGGACCCAATTCTGTTTTGGACCCAGTGTTGCCTTTGTTGCCATATTTCTTTGAATGACTTTTTGGTGCCCCCTTGTTTTTACATAATAAGTGTTGTGTCCCCTCTTGATACACCATTGCTTTACCTCTCTTACAATTTGCAGTTGTCATTGCACTTATGCAATAAAGAGATTTTTCCTATTTAGTAAAATATTCAGGTCTGGGAAATTCAACTGCCCCATCCAAGTTTTCAGTGTTTTGAGTCAAAATAGCTTCCATTATAGACACAGAGGCGGCGGAAGATGTTTGAAAGTGGGGGGCACAGGATCTGAGGGGCACTTTCCATCTATTGTATTTTCAAAGCATGTTGCTCAGCAATATAGCTTTATATGGTCACCCCTTCTCCCCCCTCCCTCCATGGATTTTTTTTTCAACTTTTATAGGTTCGAACATAATTGGTGACCCATATTCCCTTCTTTTTTGATTACAGCTTCAAAAATTTAAGATATTGGTGGTCCAAAATTTGGTAAAATATAAGTTTTTTTTTCTTAATTTACAACAATTGCTGAATTGAAAATGTATTAATCATATGTTTTGAAATTAAAAGGATTTAGATCATGATTAGCCATTGTATGGTTCATGAATCAGAATACTTAATGTCTAAAATAATGTGAAAAGCAAAAGGGTCCTTGTGGAGGCCATCATTTCTTGCTGCTAAGAATAAGATATGTAACTATCTTTAGTATAAATTACACCAGATGGCCCAAATTCACACCGTCTTCAGTGAATCAGTAGCAAGTGTCCCATTGTATGGTTTTTCTAGAACCCAAATTAAACTTGGCGATCCGTGAGCGAAATTTGGGGTATTTTGATTGACGTTTTTGTTACTTTCTTCAATCTGTCAATAAAAAGATCAATTATGATAATGGGACTTATCTATATTTTAATATTTTATATAACACTTTTTTTTATTTTAATCTCTGTCAGTCATCTGTAAAGGCATGAAAGGGGCTTCTTTTAAACTTTACAAAGAAGATGGGGAAAGGGCACGTCAGTTTATGTCATTACAATGGCCACTAATGAAATTTGGGATTGCTCGCATACTCTAAAAAGGCCCTATTTTATAGAGTTTGTACAAATTACAAACTGGCAAAACAAAGGTAGGAAGAGGCGAAGGCTTTTTAAGTATGAAAAATTCCAATATTGTCCAATATTTATATGGACTGTTGGGCCCCAATTTTGTTCTATGGGAAAATTTCAGAATAGTGTATTGTGTGCAAAATGCGTGAAATTTCACATTTTTAGTACTTTCAGGGCAATATTTGTGTTATTTTCTTTAATTAAAAATCAAATATTTATAAAGAAAAAGGTTTTAATATTTGAAAGGGCATGTTCCTTCTCTAAACTGCTAAAAAAAGATGCACTTTTTCCTTCAGAAAAAGGGCATGTTTTCCCTTAGAAAAAAGGCACTTTTCCTCTCTGAAAAGCGCACTTTTTAAACTTTTGAGAAAAGTGGGGGGGAGGCACGTTCCTCCTGTGCCCCCCTGGTTCTGCCGCCTATGCACAGACATGCTATCTTTGTGCATGCACTGTAATCGTTGTTTAGGAGGGAGAATTTAACATCAAAAGGGGGCTTATTCTCTTCCTTCTTTTCTATTTATGCTCCCTTTTAAATGAATGAGTTTTGTCTTGGCATTTAAGTTACTCATAGTCTGAGATTTACATAATCATTACTTTGATTAACAATACAATGATTTCATAGATGTTCCCAGGTGTGAAATTTTGTTGACAGCTCAACATCAGCTAAAATGATTATTTCCTTTTATCTATTGATAACAACCTGGACAATCTATTTTAATCATGATTTACAGACTATTAATTTCATGGTCATGTCTACATTTATTTGGAGATGTGCTGATTATACTGTAGTGTGATATGTAAGATGAGCGTAACCAAGGAAGTTATCTGGAAATTCATCCGTCAGGAAATATCTGTGGTAATTTGAGTAATTGAAGTATGAGTTAGATAGATCTCATATTCAAATTGAGTGTCATTTTCTTTTATTGTTATTATTATTATACATTTATAGTGCCCTTGATCTTAAAAACTTTAGGCGCATTACATAATAAACACCATATACATGGAAATAAAGAAATGTTAAAATAAGATAAATAGGTAAGAATATGCAAAAATGTTATAATAAGAGTAATACTGAAATTGTTCTAGTATAGATACTAAGAAAAAAAGAAAGAAAAAAAAAGCTTTGGGTAAAAAGAAAACAAATTTAAAACTCAAACACCACTGTTCATTAAAAGCAGTAAAAATAAAATACTTAGAGATGATTAGTCAAAACATTGAAATCAAAGATCACTGTAAACATGACAATTATGAAGAAAAAGGCTATTTACATAAGAAAGCAGTATAAAATGGCAAAAGAACACAGGAATTAAAGGACATCGTAAGACATAGCTTTCCCTGAAAAGGTAAGTTTGAGTGAACGTTTGAAAGAGTAAAAGAAGCATGTGGTACGTAAATGAATTGGCAAGTTGTTCCAGAGATGAGGTGCGGCAAATTAAAAACTCCTATCACCAAATTTGTTATTTGACCTTGGTGCAATAAGCATGTTTGTAGAACTTAAACGGAGGGTACGGCTTGGATTGTAAGGTGAAAGGAGCTGAGATAGATAATCAGGAGCACTGTTGTGTAAACAATTAAAAACAATAATTAAAAGCTTAAAAACGACTCGTTGATTCATTGGAAGCCAATGTAACTGGTAGAGAAGAGGGGTGGCATGACAGGAGCGAGTTTGATTCAATATAAGCCTAGCCGCATTGTTTTGTAAAACCTGTAATCTTCTAATCAAATTAGAGTTTACTCCAAACATGACTCTATTGGCATAGTCAATATGTAAAATAATGAAAGCATGAACTAATATTTTTGTGGCTGTCTTTTCATAGGTCTATTGCCATATGACACTAACAGTAACCATGTATGCATGTCTAGGGCATAGCTTTATAAGAAAAAACCTTCACTTTCAGATGCGATGTAGAAACCGAGTCTTAGAAGCTTACTCTTTTATTGATGCTCCAAACTTTAAGCAGAGGTCTGACATATTGAACAAAGTTGTCTTGGAATCAAGCCTAACGTCAAGTTTATGCATTCATTACATGATATATACACATAGGCGTACGAGACTATTTTTAATGGGGCTGAGCAGTTTTGTCCGAAAATTCCCAGAAATGGATTCTTGACTGCAGTGCCGTAGCTAGACTTTTTTGTTGTAGCCCCCCCCCCCCTCTCCCTGTCCCACACGTCTATAATATACAACATTTATTACATGTAAATTATCATTTGATTCAACATTTTGATTTTACAGAAGTGGAAACAGATTTTAAAATAGTATTTTACCTAGAAAGTTTCAAAATAGATTACAAACAATAATATCAATTTTTAACCAGGACACTTGCATATGACATCACCGAAGATTTAAATTGGGACAGAATGGGAGACCTTCAAGGTGAAACTTGTGGGTGGCTCCACTCTTCCTAAAGTAACACTATCAATGTCCTGGGACTCAAATTTTTGGGTGATGATATTCAAATTACAGTTGGACTTCCCACTTTTTGGAGGCTAGCTACTGGTCCCAACATTTCCCAACCCCCAACCAGTTTGATTTTAGTTCCCTTTATACATATTTCTTAGCAGATTTAAACATAATTGCTGCTGCATGAATGGCAGAGTGTTTGAGCAATACAATACAACAGAGCTGAACTGAATTCCAAAGTGGAAGATGTTCAGAGATACTGAGTGGTCCATAAAAAGGATGGGAGAAAGTATTTATACTGTTGACTCTTCAAAAATCTGACTGTTTGCACTGTGAAAACCTACTGAATGGAAACTCAATTCAGAAGTGAAGGGCCAAGATTTGAGGTATTTAACAGGTGAATAAACATTTTCAAAAGATCCTGGTATAACTGTTTAGCTAATAATATTGACTCTAGGCTTAAGCAGTAGCAAGCTTCCATTAGACTTCTTTGAGAAGTAGACTCACCAGAAGAGAGGATAATTGCTTCCGGAAGAGAAAGGATTTATTTGTCTGGTTCCTTGGTGCATCAGGTCATTTTGTTGTTCTCCATCTGGCAGCCTTTGTTTAGCATCTCCATATCATGGTGTACTCACAGTTGGCCCAGGAAATTGTGGTTGGATAATTTGTGCTTGAGTTTTGGCAAGAACTTAGCAAGTATTCAGGTTTCCTTTGATCATCTATTTTATCGCTTTAAGTGTTTTCTTCTCAGTTTTGATTACACCTGTGTGAGAAATTGAATTTTCAGGTAAGAATGTTGCAACAATCTCAGCTTTCAATTAGTTTTGTAAGAGCTTTTGAAATAGTGGGGTTTTTAAGCTATTTTTAGCAGATTTGATTTGGTTTATTTTTGTGAGGTCACTAGATTTAATTATTTCAAGAAAAGAAAGGTTACTAGTAGAACCCATGAACCATGTAGGTGGGAATATACACCTGCACTATTATTAGCAATCAATTGTGTAAGTTTGTAGTATCATTTAATAAGTAAGAATGCAGAACTGCCTACTGGTTAGAAGAAAAAAAGATTACAGAGAGAATCTCGTTGCAAGAAAATTGTTTGACCTCCAGTAAATCTGATCATACTGCTAACTTCACTTCTGTGACAGAAATTGATTTGGCTTGTCAGTGAATGGTTGGTGATTGATTAAGCCTAATGGTGATTGAGGGATGATGATGATGATTACAACATAACTTTATTTCAACCATTTCTATCACTTGCAGAATACAAATATATACAGATAAAACTTTGTATTTTTGAGGGGATCCTCGAAAAGTTCAAAAGAACTTGTAAGAGAGGTAACCCCTTTACAAATTACACATAAACAAGATTGGTTAGGCTTAATGGTGATTGGTCAGGCCTAATGGTGATTGGTCAGGCCTAATGGTGATTGGTCAGGCCTAATGGTGATTGGTTAGGCCTAATGGTGATTGGTTAGGCCTAATGGTGATTGGTGAGGCCTAATGGTGATTGGTGAGGCCTAATGGTGATTGGTTAGGCCTAATGGTGATTGGTTAGGCCTAATGGTGATTGGTTAGGCCTAATGGTGATTGGTTAGGCCTAATGGTGATTGGTTAGGCCTAATGGTGATTGGTTAGGCCTAATGGTGATTGGTTAGGCCTAATGGTGATTGGTTAGGCCTAATGGTGATTGGTTAGGCCTAATGGTGATTGGTTAGGCCTAATGGTGATTGGTCAGGCCTAATGGTGATTGGTCAGGCCTAATGGTGATTGGTCAGGCCTAATGGTGATTGGTCAGCCCTAATGGTGATTGGTCAGGCCTAATGGTGATTGGTCAGGCCTAGTGGTGATTGGTCAGGCCTAGTGGTGATTGGTCAGGCCTAGTGGTGATTGGTCAGGCCTAATGGTGATTGGTCAGGCCCTAATGGTGATTGGTCAGGCCTAATGGTGATTGGTCAGGCCTAATGGTGATTGGTCAGGCCTAATGGTGATTGGTCAGGCCTAATGGTGATTGGTCAGGCCTAATGGTGATTGGTCAGGCCTAATGGTGATTGGTCAGGCCTAATGGTGATTGGTCAGGCCTAATGGTGATTGGTCAGGCCTAATGGTGATTGGTCAGGCCTAATGGTGATTGGTCAGGCCTAATGGTGATTGGTCAGCCCTAATGGTGATTGGTCAGGCCTAGTGGTGATTGGTCAGGCCTAGTGGTGATTGGTCAGGCCTAGTGGTGATTGGTCAGGCCTAGTGGTGATTGGTCAGGCCTAGTGGTGATTGGTCAGGCCTAGTGGTGATTGGTCAGGCCTAGTGGTGATTGGTCAGGCCTAATGGTGATTGGTCAGGCCTAATGGTGATTGGTCAGGCCTAATGGTGATTGGTCAGGCCTAATGGTGATTGGTCAGGCCTAATGGTGATTGGTTAGGCCTAATGGTGAAATGTGTAAACATTTTGACCATGCAATCAGAAATGTTGGATTGTATTGAATTATTTTTGATCTCCACAGTATCCACGTTTAGACGATATCTGGCCTTCACAAGTGATACATTACGCCCAATTCTTGCTATAAATTTTCAGTCTTTTTGACCCGTAAGAGCCTCCATTTCTGCAGGTATGACTTTTAGACTCTGCAAGCAGCAAATAAGAAACTCATCACAGATAACCTAGTAATTTTACGCTTTAATTATTATACCCTGTACACAAACAAAAGAAAGGTTGCTGCCAGGCCGAACCAAGCATGTAACTAGTGGCAGAGGATTGCTTTGGATTGTTAAAGGATGTTTTCATTAGTGAGTTATTTAAACTCTGGTGATTTTAAGGGCAATAGACTGAAAATTTATAGCTGGAGTTATTCATCATGATATGAACACATATAGCATAGAGTAGAAACATGCCGCTTAAAGAGGGAATCCCATATCAGTCAAATTCGTAAATTTACAATGTTTGTATCTTTCACGTCACATCCGGTTGTGAATCGTTTCTAATTAAGTATGTACATTACACATTGTGCCTTTATTATGTACAGTGGGTTAGTCACTTCCGTGGCACTTATTGATTGGTTGTCAGTATTTGTGTATGACCAATCAGAAACATAGTTTACTTTTATTGTGTATTACTGTTATATTACATATTTTGTTATTACTATATCTGGCCTTGAAGCTTTTAGTACTCCCTGCTTGGATATCTGTGCATGACATACTTCCATTTTGTATTAATTCAAATTGGTTGTGAACATTTTCTTGTAACAAAAAATGATTTCTTCTATTAGGAAATTTTCATAATGCACTTTTTGTTTTTATTGTGTTACGAGTATACATAACCAGCACATTTCATTTTCAAAGAAATTTGATTGTAACACATCAATTTGCAGTATTGAAGATCATACCCATATGATGCAACCATGTTTTAACTGTGAGAGCGCTGTGTGTGTGTAAGGTTTGAATGTCAGAATGTTGAATTATGAATTTTGGGACTTAAATTGATTGGGGAAAAGCAAAAAGCAGAAGACTAATTAATTAAATGGCTGTGGAAATCTTGAAATAAGAGGAGGGGGGGACATGTCAACCTCTTGCATATCGTTTGTTGTCATGTACCCTGTTTGTATTGCTAATGGTTTGACAAAGAAGATTTATGAGGGTAGGTTAAGGGAATGGACTATTCCTTTTTAAGATTAGGGAATGGACTATTCCTTTTAGGTTAAAGAAATGGACTATTCCTTTTAGGTTAAAGAAATGGACTATTCTTTTAGGTTAAAGAAATGGACTATTCCTTTTAGGTTAAAGAAATGGACTATTCTTTTTTAAGTTAAGGGAATGGACTATTCCTTTTTAGGTTAAGGGAATGGACTTTTCCTTTTTAGGTTAAGGGAATGGACTATTCCTTTTTTTTAGGAATGGGTTAAGGTTAAAGAATGGACTATTCTTTTTTTAAGGAATGGACTATTCCTTTTTAGGTTAAGGGAATGGACTATTCCTTTTTATGGACTTTTCCTTTTTAGGTCAAGGAAATGGACTATTCTTTTTAGTTAAGTTATTCTTTTTTTTTAGGTTAAGGGAATGGACTATTCCTTTTAGGTTAAAGGAATGGACTATTCCTTTTTAGGTTAAGGAAATGGACTATTCTTTTTTAGGTTAGGGAATGGACTATTCCTTTTAGGTTAAAGGAATGTCCTTTTTAACGAGTTGGCTGCCAATCAATCAGTGTTAGGCCTAAAATCTGTGAAGTTGCCTTTGACATCATGGGCTGTATGAATGATTTTAGAAGTGGAGAGAGGAACAAAGTAGTGAGTGATTTGTTTTTAATGAAAAGAACATCTAAATTAATTAACTTAATAAGTAGCACAAACTCTTATTAGGGGGAAAGAGGGGTCCACCCCCTCCCCCTGCTCATAAGGGCCTGAATATCATGCCCTTTATAATGTGAAAAAAAATTATTACAAGCCAATATGCCTCCCTTTTGTAAATTAATATGACAAAGAAATCTTTTTAGACATAGTGAAAGTAGTTTAGCCTTTACAGTTTAAACAATAATTTGTGTATCATATGTACACTTTAAAATGTTTTAGTTTCATAAGCAAAACCAAATTGAGTGCTGTTTTTATTTTTGAATCTTAAATAAATGGGGATGTTTTAGAAATTGAGTTTATTCAGTGTGACATGCCTCTCCCTTGCAATGTTTTGATAAAAAGAAATCTGGTTTGATGTACTGTAGTAAGGCTTTTATTAACTGTAAGCTGGGAAAGTACCTTTTTGCTGGTTGGAAAGCAATTAAGGTATCTTTTGTGTCAAGATGTTTTATATAGGCATACAAATGTCAAATTTATACATAATTTACAGACTTGTCATGTAATTGTCAGAGGTAAGTTTTGTCGGGAGGAGGGGGCTGTGGTGTTAAATTGAGGAGAAAGAGTCAAAGGTTGTTTTAAAAGTTTGCAGGATATCACACTATAACCTTTAAAGGAAAAGTATCATCCCATGAATAAATTCATAAGTGAACACCGCCATATTAGTAATGTCACTTCCGGTTTTAGATTTTCCTTATTAATTGCAAGAAATCTGTGAGACTCAAAAACACATGTAGGCCACTGTTTTCAGTCCGACGGATAACATCGCAGATTGCTCGCTTGTTTGTGGTGGCCCATGCTTAATCTGGCAAAAAGTGGGAAAATTTACACAGCAGAAAATTTAGAATGTTGGAGAGTTTTGTAATTCATACCAGCTATTTTGGGAAAAGAATCACAAAATTTCTGAAAACTAAATTTTCAACCTAGGCCCATTTAGCAATTCTTGACTTATTTCTCAAAATTCCTAAAGTTTTCCTCAAAATATCCTAATGTTTCCTCAAAACTATCAAAATATTTTAATTTTTCCTTAAAATATTAGAATTTTCCCTAAAAATATTTGAAATTTTCCTAAAAATATCTTAATTTTCCCTCAAACATATCAGAATTTTCCCTCAAGATATCAGAATTTTCCCTCAACATATCAGAATTTTCCCTCAACATGATCAGAATTTGTCCTCAACATGAACGTATCTGAATTTTCCCTCAAAGTATCAGAATTTTTCCTCAAGATATCGGAATTATTCTTCAAAATATCCTAATTTTCCCTCAAAATATCTGAATTTTTCCTCAAAGTATCATGATTTTTTTTCAAAATATCCAAAGGTTTTCCTCAAAATACAAAACAAAATCCGCAATATATCACAATTTTGTTTTGTTTCTAAGAGTAGGGTGGAGGGGGAGGGGGGGGAATAGCTTGGATTAAGATTTTGGATGGTATTGCCACCTCCCCTGCAAAGAGGTCTAGCTATGCCATTGCAGTCGAGTAAGTAACTATTTCTGGGAATTTTAGGGCAAAAGTGCTCAGCCCCTCCCCCATTAAAAATATGCCTGTGGTGACAGGGGAATTGGGGGTGAAGGGCCGGGATGGATGGAGAGATGGGCAGAGGGCAGGGAGATGGTTTTAGGGGCAGAATGAAAATTTATGGTAAGAAAATGGAGATGTTACATTGGAATGCTAAAAGCTAAATCTATATGAGCCATTAGGCTCATTGGCCAGTGCTTTTCCTGGTTTCCATGGCGCAAGTGGATGAGAGTACATGACTCCCCCTGGACAGGTGCAAGTCCATCGCAGATTAACTCTGCAGCAGGGCTGGTACTCATTTTACAGCTGAGTGGACTCAAGCAAGTAGAGTGAAGTGTCTTGCTCAAGGACACAATGCAGCACTCACGACGGGAATTGAACCCGGTACCTTTCGCATACGAGCTCTTTAACCACTAAGCCAATGCACGTTTCATTTTCTGAGCCCAACCTAAATTGAGTTAGGAAAATATAAATTTGAAAAAGGGGGTTGAAACTTTTCTAGCAGCATGTAATGTACTCAGGGGCACAGCCAGGATAAAATGTCAGGGGGGCCACAGCCAAACCAAACCAGGGATGATGTGATGTGTTTTATGAGCAGTTTTGAAATGATTAATGGAACATATTGTGGGACAAGGGTGAATGGTCTTATAAGCGGGGAGCAAGAGAAGGTCCTCTCTGAAAGGTTTTCTTTTGATTGGGAAAATTTGGAAATTTTTGTACAATTATTGGAAATTTTGCTAACATTTGGCAAAATTTACATTGGAATGCAATCAACAATAAATGTTCTTGTCTTGAGAAACTTGTTTCCAACCTTAAATAAAACAACGTATTTTTGGCATAAATGGAAATTGATCAATGGAATTTCTTATCTACGGAAACTGAAAACAGCGAAATGGCAAAATGGATTTACGACCATGTGGGGTGGCATTTAATTTCTTCAAGATGGGTGGAATTATATGATATATAGAATTTCTATGAAATCAAAACAATACAAAAAAATGGATTTAATATTTATATGATCTGTTTATTATTCTCTTTTAAAGAATTACTTTGAAGCTAAAGGGGCTGGATTTGCAGTAATCTCTGTGAAAGAACAGTCAACTCTCAAGTCCTTTACATAACTTTAAGCTGTTTAGTAGCTCCTAGGTCTATAGGTCATAGGTCATTGTCTTCTAGTGATCATTCTCTTAGAGGTCAAAATAAAACCTACCCTTAGTAATGTATTCTTGTTAGAGATTATAGATATGCATTTTGTGTGTCATATGCAGATAAAGGTTGGTTCATGAAAATATTGTTAATTGGAGATGTTCATTTAAAATTGGTTATTTTCTGTTTATGTGTCGCTGCGCTGTACACCCTCAACTTTGAGTTTGCTGCATTTTGGTAGTTTTATCAAATTCAGTATCAAAATTGTCAACCAGCAGCAGGGTTATGTCAGTTAGAATTATAATATGTAATTTTTAGCTCGACTATTCAAAAAATAGTAGAGCTATTTTACTACCCCGGCTTTGTTGTCAGGTTAGAGTTTTGGTTTAAAGTTTTCATATTAATTATGGTAGAGGGCATGGGTACTGATCAAATGAGCATGATTTAGGGGCTGTGTGTGCATACTAATTAGCTTATTTGCATAACAATGAAAATATTTGTCAGGTTAAAGTTTTGGTTAAAGTTTTTGGTTAGTTTTCATAACTTATGAATGCTGTATATTCATGTGACTTGGCCTATAGGTAGAGGTCATGGCTACTATTCAGATGAGCATGATTGGGGCGTTGTGTGTGCATACTAATTAGCTTATTTGCATAACAATGAAAATATTTGTCAGGTTAAAGTTTTGGTTACAGTTTCTATAACTTAAGATATAAATGGTGTACATTCATGTAACTTGGCATATGAGTACTGTTTAAGTGAGCATGATTAGGGGTGTGCACATACTAATTAGCTTATTTGAATAACAATGAAAATATTATCTTATATCTCTTAAATTAAAGTGGATGTAGGGATTTTGTTTCCACAAATGATCATATATGTGAAAAGAATTGTCTACACTTAATAGTGAGGTATATACTTTCATATAAAATGTTTAACACGAGCTCATAACTTGAGTTATGAATGGTGTACATTCATGTAACTAAGCACAGGGGTAGGGTACATGGGTACTGTTCAAATAAGCATGATTTGAGGTAATGTGAGTGCATGCTAATTAGCTTATTTGCATAACAATACAAATATTTGTATCTATGATATGTCTTAAATTAAAGCGGGAGTGGGATTTATTTTGTTTCCACAAAATGATTATATATGTGATGTGAAGAGCATTGTCTGTGGTGAGGTGTAATGTCCATATTAAATAAGTTATTTGCATACTAGACTTTCGTACTTGGTACAGTGGTAGAGAGCATTAATTGGTACTGTTCAGTTGAGCATGATTGGTGGGGTTATGTGTGCATACTAATTAGCTTATTTGCATAGCAATGAAAATATTTGTATCTGTGATATCTCTTGAATTAAAATGTGGGTGGTACTTTTGCTTAACCCTTACTCTACCACACGGCGATATTATTGCTGTTTTGGGTGCCCCATCTTTGACTTCGCCTTCCGAGTGCATTTTCAAAAAAGTGCTACTAGAGTAAGGGTTAATCAACCCGCGACAAGTGTGCTAACTCAAAAATACATGCAGCATGATCCTGGTGGGCGGCCCAGCGGGTCACTGAAGCGGAACGAGCCCGACTCTGCTGCTTTAAAGACTGGTCCCTTCAATAATCAGCCCTTGATTAACACTTACTCTACCACGAGGCGATATTATCACCGTTTTGGATGCCCCATTTTTGACTCCACCTCCCGAGTGCATTTTCAAAAAAATGCTTGTAGATTAAGGGTTAAACAAATGATCATACAGTATATGTGGAGAGTATTGTTCACACTTATTGGAAGGGTGTAGTGTGCATATTAATTAGGTTAATTGCATACAAATTGACTTTTCTGCAAAACAATTGACCTGAGATGAAAAATATTTGATCTAAAAATTTTTGACCTGAGATCAAAAAGACTTACTAACTTCACATTTCTAGTTTTGTTATGATATTGACATATGATATGAATAGGAATCAAAACTTTTTGTCTTGCTATGAATAAAGGAGCAAATAATTTCCTCCCTTCTAAAGAATTTTAAATTAAGGGTTTAGGAAATATAAACAATAAGTGGAATGTGGGGTAGATGGTAACATGATGATAAAGTAGCTGAAGGAAGGTTGAGGGTGGGATATCATGTGGGACAGGGTGGAATTGTATGTAGGGCAAGGTGGGGTGGGATGGGATGTGGGTCAGGATGTGTTGGCATGTTGGACAGAAGGATGGGTTGGCATAGAACAGGGTGGGTTGGCATGTGGAACAGGGTGGGTTGGCATGTGGAACAGGGTGGGTTGGCATGTGGAACAGGGGGGGTTGGCATGTGGAACAGGGTGGGTCAACATGCGGAACAGTGTAGAATGGCATGTGGTGGGGTGTCATCTGGATTTTAGTTGTGATGGCATGTGGGTAATGCAAGTGGTGGAATGACACAGTATATTTCTGGTTTTCAGGTGTGATTGCATGGAGTATAGGCATGGGATGACATTTGGAACAGGTTGGAATGTGGGACAGTCTGAAATATAAATTATTAGCGGTGACGGGATTTGTATCAGTTTCCATCGTATAGTTTGTCATACGTTAAGCAATATTGTTTTGCATGATTTTGCTTTAATGTTATTGTACATTTTTCATGTTGCTTGACTTTGCTCGACACACATATTTTCTTAAATTGGAAGCTGCTTTACAATCTAAGATGTAGTTCTGGGAATGTGTAGGGGTTGGGGAGGGTACAGGTTGGAAAGGCTTATTGACATTTTTTCATTGACATTGGCAAGTTAGGGCCTCTCCTTTCTTTGTTGTTTAATTGATAGAACTAAAAGAGGTGTTATTATAGTTATAAAGACTGCTAGCTTTTACATGTTTTTTGAGTTGTTTTTTTTGTCTTAGAATATATGGGAAAACTCAAAGATATTTGAAGCTTGTAGTAAAATGTTGTGAAAATTAACAAAGCAAGCGAAAATGTAAGTGCACCTTTCAAAGCTCAAGTAATTTAAAATCATCTGCCCCTACTACCCTATATACTTCCCTCAATAAGCCCATTCTCTATACTTTGAATAGTCGAGCATACTGTCCTTCCGACAGTTCTTGTTAATTAACTGAAACTGTTGTAATTATTTTTTTAACTGAAAGTGCCATTAGGTGGTAATTGTGATTTTAATATTTTTGGAATTGTTTTGCCATGATTCTCATTCAATATATAACAGAAAAGAAAAAAAACTTTTGTGATTTAGGAGCTTCCAATCTGAGTTTGTCTGGTGACATCACAATTACTTGGCACTCGGAGAGAAAACTGAAACATCAACAAGGACTGAGTTGTGCTGCAGTTGTCGAGGCCAACATTGCAATAAGCTGACAGAGGTTTAACACTTTATTTACCTGTCATTCTCTGGGCATAGCTGTATTGACTTAGTTCTGAGCTGTGCCTGTTAGTAACTGATAAACAAGTTTACAAACATGATTAGATAAGGTTGAAGACTTCTTAAACTGTTAACAGGTTCTTCATTAAGAATTACCCATAGATTAACTTGAGTGAAAAAATATTCTTATTTGAAATATAATATTTTTTCTTATGACAGTAAACTGGCTTAAAGATGCGATATCATCATATGTGCACAATATTTAGAATTCCTTTCAAGTTTTTTGATTGGTTGAAATTTTGCTGCGCGATTCGTTGTCTCGTATTGCAAGGTATACAGTTATATAAAACCCATTGATGGTCACCACAGGAGATAGCCCAGATGCTTGCGGCGATCTTAAATAGCGTTTTTTTTCAAATCATGCCGTGGGTTCAAGCCCAGATAGAATCGTTTATTTTGACTTTTTGCTTTCATCTTCTTCTTTTTTTTTCTCTGTAATTTTCATTTGGTGACTATCATTGTAGTACTATAATACCAAAATTTTACTTTCGCTTTCTGACAAAAAAGCATTGAAAAAAACAAATAAGTTTCTCGTCACAGTAACGTAATGCACTGTGTATGTGATTCTGCACACACAACGTACATGCTAGTGTCTTGTGGTACAAACAGACAGGATCGGATCTTGCCTACACAACCGGAAGTGACGTCAAAATAAAGTATCCCCCATTTTTACTGTATTTTACTGAGACGAGCCTCCCTTTTTAAATATTTGAATTGCGATATTTATGTTGCAGTTAAAAATGAAATTTACAATTTCAGGATTTAAACCCTCTGGTGATTTTGAATGGGGGAAGGGTGAAAATGTCTGACCTTTTCACGACTGATCATAATCACAATTCCCAAGGAACAAATGAATAACCTAAAGCTATCCATGTTACCCCCATTATCTTCAGAGCACAGGTTGTTTCCCCCTCCCCTTTCCCCTTTGCATATATTTTTTTTTTGGTAAAGCTAGAAGAAGAAGAAGTAAATTATTGAGATTCTGTCCATAGATCATTACATTGCTAGTTCCCTTTAGGTGTCAAAAGGGTCGCTTTGGATTGGAGCTAATTGCACTTCCTTGATGAGTTCTGTTCCCCCTTTCAAATTCCAGGCTACGCCCATCCCTCGGAGCGTGCTTATTGCAAACCATTCTTTGTGTACTGACCTGGTTGTTGATCGAGTACTCCTACATTGATGCCACATGACCCAAGTTTAATTCCATAATATGAGCATTTACCATAACAAGACATGATGCATGCAGCATTATGTATTTAAAGAAAAAAAAGCACTGACCAGGTTGTTGATCGAGTACTCCTACATTGATGCCACATGACCCAAGTTTAATTCCATAATATGAGCATTTACCATAACAAGACATGATGCATGCAGCATTATGTATTTAAAGAAAAAAAAGCTTTCCAAGAAAAAGAGAGCTTTTCTGTAGTTTACAATTTCTATGCTTATTGGAAACGTATGCATACAACAGATCAATGAAAGAAACAAATTATTTAAAAAAATGTATTTAAGATTGGTTATATCTCTATACAGCTTTTTCATGAAATATACTTAAAAGCTACTACATGTTATATTCTCAAGTCATAGGTACAAGTGTATATCAAATGTTGTATTGTGTCACTTGTGTGGAGATAACAATGTGCTGGTAACCTGTGATCATAAACTTATCACATATGCATAGAAATGACAGTGTGCTATTTGAGATTTCAATTTTTACAAATAAAGAAAAACGCAAGAGGAAATACAAAATTAATGTCACTGCTACAGAATGTAAGTAGCTAAGTAAGTAATATAATTTAAGAAGGAAAAGTGTAAAAACATGTAAAAAGATCAATTGTTTGCATTTTATTTAAATTTAAAGGAAATATTCCCAATTTACATATGTCGTCTGGGTGGCTCGATACCTTCATGGTGAACAGAATTTAGTAGCAATAACAGTATACAGTAGTGCAAGTCAGAAATGTAAGTTTGACAGTTCATATTTATACAGGAGAGGTACTGTTATATAATTTTTTTTGAGGAAAGAAATCCATTGTTTAAGAAGTAATTATTGTTATTCACAATTTGGCAGCCTTTATATACATTCCCCCTCGGACAAATTTGAAAAACCACCAAGCCTTTGTCTAGGACTCGAAGGCAATGAAATACTCAGGAAACGCTTAGACAATTGTTAGGGCCATGGCAAACTTTGAATCTACCCTTTCTGCTCGCACCTTCTGTGATTTTACCCTTTCACACCCATTTCATTCACAAAGTTATTTTGATTAAATTAAGCCACTCTGGCAGTAATATGGATTTTGCTTGTTGGCATATGAAATTGGAGGGACCGTGGCATACAATTTCAGTACAATTGTTGGATCTTTTTGATAATATTTTGTCAAGATATTTTGATGTAAGGACATAGACAGATATATACAGTAGCATGAAGCCCAAAAGGAAAGATGAAACGCAGAGAACAAAGTTTCTGGAATATATTTTTAAGTGTAGAAGCTGTACGTGTTACATCTTTAACAATCTCTCTGACTTTTTTTGGCTCTTTCTTTCTCAACTCTAACTCCACTCGGACTCTGCTTAATCAACTAAATTGGCAAATCTAAGTTATATATTCAAAATAGAGGGTTATATATGATTCACAATGGGTTATCAGATTGATCATTTTCCACCATCTCTCAGTTTTATGCTTTTGGTCCCACCCCACAAAAACATTCTTCAGCTGCCACTATGTATGACATGATTTTCATTTCCAATAGGTTTTTACAATTAAAAAGATTCGAGGCAGAAGGTGCAATGAATGAGGAAATCCAAAGTTAACAGCATTGTAAGATAAACCATATTGAATGAGCTGACTGAAAACCCTCAATAAAAAATTGATTGCATTCAAATTTACGAGGTGATTCATCAAAGGCTGAACATTTGGCACAGGGTATCTTATTAAGAATAAGAACCTGGCAAGTATGCTCTTATTATATATCGCCTACTTGAGAAATTTCTAATTTGATTATTTCCTGTGAGTAATTGTACATGTAGTGTGTCTTTTCTGGGTACTTTTGATAGCACATGGGTAACGCTTAAGTGACAAAATAAACAAGTTTCCAAATCATCGCAATCAAAGTTCACTGTAGTTCAGAAACTTTAAGGCAAGCCAAAGTGTAGTAGAGATCGTGTGGGAGATAATGTCCAGAGTTTCTCGTCCTAAGCCAAAGCATTTGTAAGTTGAAAAACAATTAGTAAAGTAGAACGGACACTTACGAATAAATTGATCTTTTAATATTTCAAACAGCTGAAGTCAGGAAGTTGACATTTTAGGATTGGACAAACCAATCAATGTCTTGGTTATCGATTGTTATTCGACCATGGATTCTGGCATACTTTCCTTCTTAATTTTCATAATGATAATAATAATAATACATTTATATAGCGTCCTTTCTATACAAGCATATTCAAAAACGCTTTACAAAGAATAACACGAATACAATACATACTTACTTACTAAAATAAACCATAAACAAATGTGTTTTGATTGATTTCAGAAACACGTGAAGACAATTGATTTTTCTTATTTGAAGTGGGAGATCATTCCACAAAAGTGGGCCGAGTCTGCAGAATGCCCTACCCCCCAGAGTAATACATGAAATATTGGGTACATTAAGCCAGACTGTGGATCTGTTTCTTAGATCATAAGTGGTGTTTGTTGAAATTATTAAGTTTTGAAGATATTTTGGGGCCATTTTATGGATACATTTAAAAACAAGAACAAGTATTTTATATCTTATACGCATTTCAACCGTATAAGATATTTTCTTATACTCATCAAGGGTTTAAGCTTTTTGGTCAATTTTTTCAGAATTATTCAGGCCCCTTATTTTTCCAATCTGTGACAGGGGTGTAGATAGAATGAATGATAATGTTGAAAATGGCTATTTTGACATAAGAAATTTGCATATTCATATTTTTCAGAATATTGTTTTTCATAAGCTGCAATAGAACAATGATTTAAAGTGATTTTAGTGTGAATCATTCTAAACCTTTTCATTTTTGTCTCGCTTGCGAAGCAGGATGAAGAGACATAGGGATTATCCTGTCATCATCGGTGTCATTAATGTCAGCGTCCACAAATGTTAAACATGAGCTCATAACTTAAGTTATGAATGGTGTACATTCATGTAACTTGCCGCAGGGGTAGAGGACATGAGCACTATTCAAATGAGCATGATTGGGGGGTTATGTGTACATACTAATTATCGAATTTGCATAACAATAAAAATATTCGTATCTATGATATCTCTTAAATTAAAGTGAAGGTGGAGATTTTGTTTGCACAAATGATCATATACATGAAGAGCATTGTCTATGGTGTAATGTGCATATTAATTAGATTATTTGTATAACAATAGACATTCGTACAAAATGTTGAACATGAGCTCATAACTTAAGTTATGAATAGTGTACATTCATGTAACTTGGCACAGGAGTAGAGGACATGGGTGCTGTTAAAATGAGTATGATTGGAGGGTTGTGTGTGCATACTAATTAGCTTATTTGCATAACAATGAAATTATTTCTAGCTATAATATCTCTTAGATTAAAGTGGATGTGGGGATTTTGTTTGCACAAATGATCATATATGTGAAGAGCATTGTCTACACTTAATGGTGAGTTGTAGTGTACATATTAATTAGGTTATTTGCATAACAATAGACTTATACAAAATGTTTAACATGAGCATAACTTAAAGTAATAAATGGTGCACATACCAACTTGGCACAGACAGTGGTAGAGGACATGGGCACTGTTCAAATGAGCATGATTTGGGGGTTGTGCATGTTATTTCATACTAATTAGTTTATTTGCATAACAATGAAAATATTTGTATCTATGATATCTCTTAAATTAAAGTGGATGTGGGGATTTTGTTTGCACAAATGATCATATATGTGAAGAGCATTGTCTACACTTAATGGTTGGGTGTAGTGTGCATATTAATTAGGTTATTTCATAAGAATAGACTTTCATGCAAAATATTTAACCTGAGATAATAACTTGGTGCAGTGGTAGAGGGCATTGGTACTGTTCAGTTGAGATAATGGGGGATGTGTGTGCATACTAATTAGCTTATTTGCATAACAATGAAAATATTTGTATCTATGATATCTTTTGAATCAAAGTGGGTGTGGGGACACTTTTTTTCTAATCATGTTGACTTAACTAACTTCACATTTCTAGTTTGATTACATATGTAATTCCCATGCATATTGCCTATAGATACCAAAAGAGTCCTTGGGATAATTTTAAGGTGTAAACTTAATTGGGAAACTTCAGTGCTATATAGTTTATAATCGGGTTGTAAAAGACAGAAAATAAATACAAGGAAAATATCATATTTGATATTATACTTGTAATTTAAAGTGGGGTAATAACTTTTGTTTACATTTTGGTATCAAATATGGGACATTTGGTCAGAATAATGTGAATTTAATCCTTTAAGTGTAATTGATTGAAGTTGATTGATGTATGAAATGGGGAAATGTCATGTTTTGAGAGGTCTTTGGAATCTCCTACTTGATCCCAAAGTTTGCATAAGGCATTAACTTGTATAAAACATTAATCTATTTAAATACTTTCTGTGGGATTTAGTGTTTGTAATGTTGGGTTCCAAGCATCCTAAATAAGAAACTATATGCTACTAGAAATTTAATCACAGACTTGCTGTTCTTGCAGTTGTTTATACATTTCTTTGGTGTCTATGAGAATCTACATTCTCAACTACCTCGATGTCATCCAGCCCACCATTCCGATCAAACCCACTATCCACAACCTCTCTCGTGTTGTCAACGTTTATATTACCCATCTTAGAATAGGTCACACCCACCTCACTCACTCCCACCTCCTTAATTGGCTCCCTCCAACCCCTTTGCAACAATTGCCATTGCACCCTCACAGTCCATCACGTCTCCTTGCTTGCCCCTTGTACAACCTTCCCAAAGCTTCCCTCGCTCCCCACAACTCAATTGCCGAGTTCTTCCAGAAAAACCCTCTAGATAAAATTAGCTCCTTCCTTCATCGTGCTTCCCTCTACAACCATATTTAGTTTCCTCTCCCCCCTCTCTCTACTTTTTTCTTTTTTACCCTTGCACCTCTCTTGATCCCAACTTTTGACTTTTAGTTCTCATATTTCTCTCTCTACTTTGTTTTTTTCACCCATGCACCTCCTCTCTCGATCCCAACTTTCTGACTTAGTTTTCATATTTCTCTTAATCTCTCCCTGTTTCTTTCCTTCATATCTCTATAATGATCTAACCTCTCAGGCACAATTTGACCCTCATTGTTGTGGTGCCTGCAAGCCTTCATCAAACAAACAAACAAACAATCATCATTCAATTGAGTTCTATAATTATGAATTTTCCACTTTTGGCAGTTGTAAGAGATTTCAGTTGGGAGGGGCATATCATGATTGGGGGACAGAATATGAACATCTTTTTAATTATAATTCAATCCAAAACCAATGATCATTAAATCTTTGAGAAGTAAGTCCCCCCTCCCCTTCCCCCCCTCTATACTTTCCTTACCCCTATGGAGAGCCTCTTCATGATTGTGCTATTGCAATCACTGTTTTAATCAAATATCTTTTTCATGACATTGCATTGAAACTAAAATTTCTGAACATGAATAACCCCCTCATAAAAAACTTCTGTTAAGGGCAAAATGAGATGGGATTACAGACTTGAGTATTGCACACATTAGCAGCAAAGCGCAATTATAGAAATCACATATGATAGAATATAGAAGGAGCACCTAAATAAAGGCAGTAATATCTGGCTCCTAAAGAATAATGTTTTGTACGGAAGGTTCTTAATTATTAGAAATACACCAATGATGTTGAAGATATACCTGCACTCTAGTAATTGAACTCATAAATCTTATCCTATCGCAATATTCTTTTTCTATTCATATAATGGGGAAATGATGTTGACATATTTATTATTGTCCATTAACATGGATTTGATTTCAAAACTGGAGTATGAATTGCATGTTTATTGACAGTGTCATCATATCAAAGACAGTGATAGGTGGACATGCATTTCCTGGTAAAGTTCTAGATACCATCATCCTTCATCCTAAATTTAATATTCACAGCTAAGGGGATGAAGCTATAGAAGAGGTTATGCAGCTCTCAACATATTTGAAAGTATTCTGTACATACATAGATTTTTTGTATTAATGGATAAGAATGTAGATTTAATCTCAAAAGAAACAATTCGATGTTTCTCAAAATGATATTTGTTTTACTTGTACTCCCCTGACCTAGGGGGAATGAATTGAGAGATAAACATTACAAGTATGGCTATTTACCTCCGCCTCCAATGAAGTTGGGCGGAAATATGTTTTTGCCTGAGTTTAGCTGTGTTTCCATGTGCACATATCTGTTTGCGTTAGCATTAACAATGAGTGAGACAAAAACTGCTTCTGTGCTATTTCAGTAGAACTGTTTCCAGGTGTCTGTAAGCATGTGCATATTCGTATCCGTGTGCGTACAAAAGAATTGCTACATGTAACGACTTGGTGTGTGCAATTATGCACATGCAGGGGTGTCAAAAGTATCTCTGGGCAAGGGGGCAGAAAATCCACTTTGAGGGTACTGTCTTTACTTAAGAGTTTTAATGAAGATCTGAACCAGGAAAAAAGTCTTCAGTTCCATGTCAGGGGTGGCAGAAACGATATATGAATCTGGAGGCACAGGATTTAAAGGGCACCTTTTTCAACTGACATATTTTGAAAGCATGTCTGACAGTATTATAACTAAGGAGCAATTATGCCCCCTCCTGCCCCCCCCCCCTCCTTCCCTTTCTTCTCAACTTCAGTGGAGCATTTCTTTTATATATCAGATAATGGTGAACTTGTTTTCTTTCTTAAATTTGCAGCCACAAAAATGTCATAACAAAATCTATAATAAGAACTGGGAAATTAATAGATCATATTTGTCCCAAAATTGGCCAAAAATATTTATGTCATGTTTGTATTGATCATGATTTGGAATATTTAATGTCCCAAACAATGTAAAAAGCAAAAACGGGGTCCTTAGAATGGGTTAGGAGGTTTTTCATCATTTTCTCAATTGCATAATAATGACGAACTGATGAATGGGAATATGATTTTGCTGCATTGCTGAGCAATTTTACGCATTACTTCCACGCAGTCATTAGGGGCACATGGAAACAGACAACACACATATGCATAGGCTAATTAATGGCAGGGGCACAATTCTATTTCTGGGTTTAAGGGGGCGAAAACTTGAGTAGTGGCGAAGCTGTATTTTTTTCGGGAGGGCAAAGGAAGTGAAAATTCCATAAAGAAGTTGTTTTTACGATAGTTCTGGCTAAGATTTCAATTATTTTCTCCATGTCATTTTCTTTTGTAGCATTGATGCAATATTTTCTTTCAATATTTATCAAAGCTCTTCAAAAATAATTGGAAATTACACGAAAATTGAAGCAAATTTCACAAAATGAAGCAAATTTCACCAACATGAAGGATATTTTAGGAAAAATGAACAAAATTCCCAGAAACTGAAGGAGATTGCATGAAAATTAAAGCAAATTTCATAAAAATTGAAGACATTTTTGAAAATTGAATTTTTTTTTACAAAAATGTGGAAGGAAATTTCCACGAAAATTGAAGCAAATTTTATGGAAATAAAGGAAATAGTGCAAAAATTGAAGCAAATTTGACAAGATTGAAGCAAAAACACCCGATTTTGGTTTGAAAATGGTTGCTTTTATTTTCATAAATTCACATTTTCACATAGAAGGCCACCTCATATTTTTTGGGGTTGAAAGATACTTTTTCCCCCAACATTTCATCTGGGGGTGATAACCCTTCCCCCCCCCCATGATCTGCGCCTATGGAAACAGCTTATGTTTGTTGTCCATTTGTCATCAACATATCTCAAGAACAGATGATTGGATTTTGATTAAGTTTGGTGTGTGGCTTTTTCACATGCATATTGAAGAAATTATTTAAATGTGGAAATGGGGAAGGGCAGCAATGGAGGGGTGGGGATGTTTTATGATGAGATCTGTCAAGACTTAGTTGAAACTTTCCATTCGAATGTGCTGAACAATGAAAACATATCCTGAAAAGAAAACTAAACATTCAATTTTCTAGACACTAAGAAAATTAATTCAAGTGGTTTCTGGTTTCTAAGAAAATCAATTCAAGTGGTTCCTGGTTTCTAAGAAAATCAATTCAAGTAGTCCCTGGTTTCAAAGAAAATCAAATCAAGTGGTTTCTGGCTTTAACTAAATAAAAAAAAATTGGGTTTCTTGCATGAAAGGAAAATGATGGAATATGAATCTTGCCTGTAAGAAACTCACACAATGGATACTGCAGCCTAAAAACAATGATACAACTTGAAAGAAATCATGCAGTCAGATGGTATATATCCTTAAGTGTTTAGAATGTAAATGGCAAGAGTGATCACAAGTGAGAAAGAGATTGTCATAATCAAATAGTACAAACTTTGTACCTTAGTATAAACTGCTGTAAAACATCAGACGTTTTCTTTCACATCAGCTGTTTTAGGTCTCACTTAATTGTCCAAAAGATCATTTCTATACAAAAATGTCCACAGCATTCCACCATCTTTTTGCACACTCTTGTTTCATTTGCATGTTCAGTTTTGTTCTATAACCACTCTGGCATTATCATACCTTTTTTTCTAACTGGGAAGGGGCCCCCATTCCTAACTGGGAAGGGCCCCCATTCCTTTTGATTGTCCCCCTTCACAGTGGTAAGATTTTTGACCCTAGGAAATTATTTCTATGAAATGAATATATTAAGATAATACATACTAAATTAAGTTCAACTCAATTGTGAACATTCAGTAGCACACTAGGGAAATCTTCAATTTTTCAAAATTTCCTTCATTTTCGGGAAATTCCCTTCATTTTGGGAAATTTCCTTCATTTTGAGGAAATTTCCTTCAAATTTCTTTCATTTTATAGAAAATTGCTTTGATAAATTTTATTTTCTGGAAATTTTGTATCACTTTTTGTAGAATTTTCTTCCTTTTTTGTGAATTTTACTTCATTTTTTTGAAAAATTTGTTTATTTTCTTGAAATTTTCTTCATTTTGGGAATTATTTTTTATTTTGGGGAAATTTCCTTTATTCTGGGGAAATTTCCTTCAATTTGGAAAATTTGTTCCTTCATCTTTGTAAAATTTGCTTGAATTCTCATGAAATTTTAAAGTTTTGGAATTTTTGGGAATTCTCATACATTTTTGGAAAATTTCTTCCAATTTCATGAAATTTGCTTTAATTCTAGGACAATTTCCTTCATTTTCTGGAAGTTTTTTCTTCAATTTTTGGGGAAGTTACTTCCTTTTTTGAGAAATTTTCTTTATTTTTGTGAAATTTGCATCATTTGCATGAAAATTTTTCAAGAAAATTTCTTACATTTTTTCGATTCTCTTCATTTTTGGGAAATTTTCTTAAATTTTGCCAAGATTTCTATTGGACATAAAAGACTGCTAGATTTTGTAGCTTTGTTGAGACAAAAAT